>CM066032.1:816125160-816262981 GCA_033557465.1 Ichthyophis bannanicus | reverse complement strand
GACCCACTTGGATGGCCTCTCTGCACTCCTGGAGTTAGGGAGGAGGGTTCAAACTACATAGTGGGCACACAGATCCATAGCTCAAGGGTGATAGCGAGCCCACTTGGATGGCCTACTCTGCACCTCCTGGAGTTAGGGAGGCGGGTTCAAACTACATTAGGACCCACAACCCTAGGCCCAGGGTGATAGGGGACCCACTTGGATGGCCTCTCTGCACTCCTGGAGTTAGGGAAGGAGGGTTTCAAACTACATTAGGAAACAGATCCATAGCTCCAGGGGTGGATAGAGAGCCCACTTTGGAATGGCCTCCCTGCACTCCTGAGTTAGGGGGGAGAGGGTTCAATCCTACATTAGGACACAGATCCATAGCTCCAGGGTGAGTAGAGAGCCCACTTGGCTGCCTCTCTGCACTCCTTGGAGTTATGGAGAAGGGTTCAAACGTCATTAGGACACACAACCATAGGCCCATGGTGAACAGGGGACCCAACTGGCTGTGCCTCCCTGCACTCCTGGAGTTAGGGAGGAGGGTTCACAACGACATTAGGACCAGAATCCATAGCTCCAGGTTGACTACGAGAGCCCACTTGGATGGCCTCTCTGCCACACTCCTGTAGTTCGGGAGGATGGTTCACACCACTAGACATTAGGACACACAACCATAGCCCCAGGGTGATATGGGACACCCCCACTTGATGGCCTCTCTGCACTCCTGGAGTTAAGGGAGGAGGTTTCACCCCACACTACATTAGACACAGATCCCTAGCTCCAGGGTGATAGAGAGCCCACTTGGATGTCCTTCTCTGCACTCCTGGAGTTAGGGAGGAGGGTTCAAACTACATTAGAGACACAGTGATTCCATAGCTCCAGGTGATAGAGAGCCCCATTGGATGGCCTCTCTGCACTCCTGGAGTTAGGAGGAGGGTTCAAACTAACATTAGTACACACAACCATAGGGAAGGCCCATGTGATAGGTGACCCACTGGATGGCCTCTCCTCTGCACTCCCTGGAGTTAGGGAGGAGGGTTCAAACTACATTAGGACCAGATCCATACTCCAGGGTGATTAGAGAGCCCACTTTGCGATGGCCCTCTCTTGCACTCCTGGGTTAGGGAGAGGGTTCAAACTACATTAGGACACACAACCATAGCTCCATGTGATAGGGGACCCACTTGGATGGCCTCTCTGCACTCCTGGAGTTAGGTAGTAGGGTTCAAACTACATTAGGACACAGATCCATAGCACCAGGGTGATAGAGAGCCCACTTGGATGGCCTCTCTGCACTCCTGGAGTTAGGGAGATGGGTTCAAACTACATTAGGACACAGATCCATAGCTCCAGGGTGATAGAGCCCACTTGGATGGCCTCTCTGCACTCCTGGAGTTAGGGAGGAGGGTTCAAACTACATAGGACACAGATCCATAGCCCAGGGTGATTGAGAGCCCACTTGGATGGCCTCTCTGCACTCCTGGAGTTAGGGAGAGGGTTCAAACTACATTAGGACACAGATCCATAGCTCCAGGTGATAGTAGAGCCCACTTGGATGGCTCTCTCCACTCCTCGAGTTAGGGAGGAGGGTTCAAACTACATTACGACACAGATACATAGCACCAGGGTCATAGAGAGCCCACATGGATGGCCTCTCTGCACTCCTGGAGTTAGGGAGGAGGGTTCAAACTACATTAGGACACAGATCCATAGCTCCAGGGTGATAGAGAGCCCACTTGGATGGCCTCTCTGCACTCCTGGAGTTAGGGAGGAGGGTTCAAACTACATTAGGACACAGATCCATAGCTCCAGGGTGATAGAGAGCCCACTTGGATGGCCTCTCTGCACTCCTGGAGTTAGGGAGGAGGGTTCAAACTACATTAGTACACACAACCATAGGCCCAGTGTGATATGTTACCAACTTGGATGGCCTCTCTGCACTCCTGGAGTTAGGGAGGAGGGTTCAAACTACATTAGGACACAGATCCATAGCTCCAGGGTGATAGAGAGCCCACTTGGATGGCCTCTCTGCACTCCTGGAGTTAGGGAGGAGGGTTCAAACTACATTAGGACACAGATCCATAGCTCCAGGGTGATAGAGAGCCCACTTGGATGGCCTCTCTGCACTCCTGGAGTTAGGGAGGAGGGTTCAAACTACATTAGGACACAGATCCATAGGCCCAGGGTGATAGGGGACCCACTTGGATGGCCTCTCTGCACTCCTGGAGTTAGGGAGGAGGGTTCAAACTACATTAGGACACAGATCCATAGCTCCAGGGTGATAGAGAGCCCACTTGGATGGCCTCTCTGCACTCCTGGAGTTAGGGAGGAGGGTTCAAACTACATTAGGACACACAACCATAGCTCCAGGGTGATAGGGGACCCACTTGGATGGCCTCTCTGCACTCCTGGAGTTAGGGAGGAGGGTTCAAACTACATTAGGACACACAACCATAGCTCCAGGGTGATAGAGAGCCCACTTGGATGGCCTCTCTGCACTCCTGGAGTTAGGGAGGAGGGTTCAAACTACATTAGGACACACAACCATAGCACCAGGGTGATAGGGGACCCACTTGGATGGCCTCTCTGCACTCCTGGAGTTAGGGAGGAGGGTTCAAACTACATTAGGACACACAACCATAGGCCCAGGGTGATAGGGGACCCACTTGGATGGCCTCTCTGCACTCCTGGAGTTAGGGAGGAGGGTTCAAAACTACATTAGGACACCCACCCAACGGCCCCGGGTGATAGGGACCCACTTGGATGGCCTCTCTGCACTCCTGGAGTTAGGGAGGAGGGTTCAAACTACATTAGGACACAGATCCATAGCTCCAGGGTGATAGAGAGCCCACTTGGATGGCCTCTCTGCACTCCTGGAGTTAGGGAGGAGGGTTCAAACTACATTAGGACACAGATCCATAGGCCCAGGGTGATAGGGGACCCACTTGGATGGCCTCTCTGCACTCCTGGAGTTAGGGAGGAGGGTTCAAACTACATTAGGACACAGATCCATAGCTCCATGGTGATAGAGAGCCCACTTGGATGGCCTCTCTGCACTCCTGGAGTTAGGGAGGAGGGTTCAAACTACATTAGGACACACAACCATAGGCCCAGGGTGATAGGGGACCCACTTGGATGGCCTCTCTGCACTCCTGGAGTTAGGGAGGAGGGTTCAAACTACATTAGGACACAGATCCATAGCTCCATGGTGATAGAGAGCCCACTTGGATGGCCTCTCTGCACTCCTGGAGTTAGGGAGGAGGGTTCAAACTACTTAGGACACAGATCCATAGTTCCAGGGTGATAGAGAGCCCACTTGGATGGCCTCTCTGCACTCCTGGAGTTAGGGAGGAGGGTTCAAACTACATTAGGACACACAACCATAGGCCCAGGGTGATAGGGGACCCACTTGGATGGCCTCTCTGCACTCCTGGAGTTAGGGAGGAGGGTTCAAACTACATTAGGACACAGATCCATAGGCCCAGGGTGATAGAGAGCCCACTTGGATGGCCTCTCTGCACTCCTGGAGTTAGGGAGGAGGGTTCAAACTACATTAGGACACACAACCATAGGCCCAGGGTGATAGTGTGCCCACTTGGATGGCCTCTCTGCACTCCTGGAGTTAGGGAGGAGGATTCAAACTACATTTGGACACAGATCCATAGCTCCATGGTGATAGAGAGCCCACTTGGATGGCCTCTCTGCACTCCTGGAGTTAGGGAGGAGGGTTCAAACTACATTAGGACACAGATCCATAGCTCCAGGGTGATAGAGAGCCCACTTGGATGGCCTCTCTGCACTCCTGGAGTTAGGGAGGAGGGTTCAAACTACATTAGGACACACAACCATAGGCCCAGGGTGATAGGGGACCCACTTGGATGGCCTCTCTGCACTCCTGGAGTTAGGGAGGAGGGTTCAAACTACATTAGGACACACATCCATAGGCCCAGGGTGATAGGGGACCCACTTGGATGGCCTCTCTGCACTCCTGGAGTTAGGGAGGAGGGTTCAAACTACATTAGGACACAGATCCATAGCTCCAGGGTGATAGAGAGCCCACTTGGATGGCCTCTCTGCACTCCTGGAGTTAGGGAGGAGGGTTCAAACTACATTAGGACACACAACCATAGGCCCAGGGTGATAGGGGACCCACTTGGATGGCCTCTCTGCACTCCTGGAGTTAGGGAGGAGGGTTCAAACTACATTAGGACACAGATCCATAGCTCCAGGGTGATAGAGAGCCCACTTGGATGGCCTCTCTGCACTCCTGGAGTTAGGGAGGAGGGTTCAAACTACATTAGGACACAGATCCATAGCTCCAGGGTGATAGAGAGCCCACTTGGATGGCCTCTCTGCACTCCTGGAGTTAGGGAGGAGGGTTCAAACTACATTAGGACACACAACCATAGGCCCAGGGTGATAGGGGACCCACTTGGATGGCCTCTCTGCACTCCTGGAGTTAGGGAGGAGGGTTCAAACTACATTAGGACACAGATCCATAGCTCCAGGGTGATAGAGAGCCCACTTGGATGGCCTCTCTGCACTCCTGGAGTTAGGGAGGAGGGTTCAAACTACATTAGGACACACAACCATAGGCCCAGGGTGATAGGGGACCCACTTGGATGGCCTCTCTGCACTCCTGGAGTTAGGGAGGAGGGTTCAAACTACATTAGGACACAGATCCATAGCTCCAGGGTGATAGAGAGCCCACTTGGATGGCCTCTCTGCACTCCTGGAGTTAGGGAGGAGGGTTCAAACTACATTAGGACACACAACCATAGGCCCAGGGTGATAGGGGACCCACTTGGATGGCCTCTCTGCACTCCTGGAGTTAGGGAGGAGGGTTCAAACTACATTAGGACACAGATCCATAGCTCCAAGGTGATAGAGAGCCCACTTGGATGGCCTCTCTGCACTCCTGGAGTTAGGGAGGAGGGTTCAAACTACATTAGGTCACAGATCCATAGCTCCATGCTGATAGAGAGCCCACTTGGATGGCCTCTCTGCACTCCTGGAGTTAGGGAGGAGGGTTCAAACTACATTAGGACACAGATCCATAGCTCCAGGGTGATAGAGAGCCCACTTGGATGGCCTCTCTGCACTCCTGGAGTTAGGGAGGAGTGTTCAAACTACATTAGGACACACAACCATAGGCCCAGGGTGATAGGGGACCCACTTGGATGGCCTCTCTGCACTCCTGGAGTTAGGGAGGAGGGTTCAAACTACATTAGGACACAGATCCATAGCTCCAGGGTGATAGAGAGCCCACTTGGATGGCCTCTCTGCACTCCTGGAGTTAGGGAGGAGGGTTCAAACTACATTAGGACACAGATCCATAGCTCCAGGGTGATAGAGAGCCCACTTGGATGGCCTCTCTGCACTCCTGGAGTTAGGGAGGAGGGTTCAAACTACATTAGGACACACAACCATAGGCCCAGGGTGATAGGGGACCCACTTGGATGGCCTCTCTGCACTCCTGGAGTTAGGGAGGAGGGTTCAAACTACATTAGGACACACAACCATAGGCCCAGGGTGATAGGGGACCCACTTGGATGGCCTCTCTGCACTCCTGGAGTTAGGGAGGAGGGTTCAAACTACATTAGGACACACAACCATAGGCCCAGGGTGATAGGGGACCCACTTGGATGGCCTCTCTGCACTCCTGGAGTTAGGGAGGAGGGTTCAATCTACATTAGGACACAGATCCATAGCTCCAGGGTGATAGAGAGCCCACTTGGATGGCCTCTCTGCACTCCTGGAGTTAGGGAGGAGGGTTCAAACTACATTAGGACACAGATCCATAGCTCCAGGGTGATAGAGAGCCCACTTGGATGGCCTCTCTGCACTCCTGGAGTTAGGGAGGAGGGTTCAAACTACATTAGGACACAGATCCATAGCTCCAGGGTGATAGAGAGCCCACTTGGATGGCCTCTCTGCACTCCTGGAGTTAGGGAGGAGGGTTCAAACTACATTAGGACACAGATCCATAGCTCCAGGGTGATAGAGAGCCCACTTGGATGGCCTCTCTGCACTCCTGGAGTTAGGGAGGAGGGTTCAAACTACATTAGGACACACAACCATAGGCCCAGGGTGATAGGGGACCCACTTGGATGGCCTCTCTGCACTCCTGGAGTTAGGGAGGAGGGTTCAAACTACATTAGGACACAGATCCATAGCTCCAGGGTGATAGGGGACCCACTTGGATGGCCTCTCTGCACTCCTGGAGTTAGGGAGGAGGGTTCAAACTACATTTGGACACAGATCCATAGCTCCATGGTGATAGAGAGCCCACTTGGATGGCCTCTCTGCACTCCTGGAGTTAGGGAGGAGGGTTCAAACTACATTAGGACACAGATCCATAGCTCCAGGGTGATAGAGAGACCACTTGGATGGCCTCTCTGCACTCCTGGAGTTAGGGAGGAGGGTTCAAACTACATTAGGACACACAACCATAGGCCCAGGGTGATAGGGGACCCACTTGGATGGCCTCTCTGCACTCCTGGAGTTAGGGAGGAGGGTTCAAACTACATTAGGACACACAACCATAGGCCCAGGGTGATAGGGGACCCACTTGGATGGCCTCTCTGCACTCCTGGAGTTAGGGAGGAGGGTTCAAACTACATTAGGACACACAACCATAGGCCCAGGGTGATAGGGGACCCACTTGGATGGCCTCTCTGCACTCCTGGAGTTAGGGAGGAGGGTTCAAACTACATTAGGACACACAACCATAGGCCCAGGGTGATAGGGGACCCACTTGGATGGCCTCTCTGCACTCCTGGAGTTAGGGAGGAGGGTTCAAACTACATTAGGACACAGATCCATAGCTCCAGGGTGATAGAGAGCCCACTTGGATGGCCTCTCTGCACTCCTGGAGTTAGGGAGGAGGGTTCAAACTACATTAGGACACACAACCATAGGCCCAGGGTGATAGGGGACCCACTTGGATGGCCTCACTGCACTCCTGGAGTTAGGGAGGAGGTTTCAAACTACATTAGGACACAGATCCATAGCTCCAGGGTGATAGAGAGCCCACTTGGATGGCCTCTCTGCACTCCTGGAGTTAGGGAGGAGGGTTCAAACTACATTAGGACACACAACCATAGGCCCAGGGTGATAGGGGACCCACTTGGATGGCCTCTCTGCACTCCTGGAGTTAGGGAGGAGGGTTCAAACTACATTAGGACACAGATCCATAGCTCCATGGTGATAGAGAGCCCACTTGGATGGCCTCTCTGCACTCCTGGAGTTAGGGAGGAGGGTTCAAACTACATTAGGACACAGATCCATTGTTCCAGGGTGATAGAGAGCCCACTTGGATGGCCTCTCTGCACTCCTGGAGTTAGGGAGGAGGGTTCAAACTACATTAGGACACACAACCATAGGCCCAGGGTGATAGGGGACCCACTTGGATGGCCTCACTGCACTCCTGGAGTTAGGGAGGAGGGTTCAAACTACATTAGGACACAGATCCATAGCTCCAGGGTGATAGAGAGCCCACTTGGATGGCCTCTCTGCACTCCTGGAGTTAGGGAGGAGGGTTCAAACTACATTAGGACACACAACCATAGGCCCAGAGTGATAGGGGACCCACTTGGATGGCCTCTCTGCACTCCTGGAGTTAGGGAGGAGGGTTCAAACTACATTAGCACACAGATCCATAGCTCCATGGTGATAGAGAGCCCACTTGGATGGCCTCTCTGCACTCCTGGAGTTAGGGAGGAGGGTTCAAACTACATTAGGACACAGATCCATAGCTCCAGGGTGATAGAGAGCCCACTTGGATGGCCTCTCTGCACTCCTGGAGTTAGGGAGGAGGGTTCAAACTACATTAGGACACACAACCATAGGCCCAGGGTGATAGGGGACCCACTTGGATGGCCTCTCTGCACTCCTGGAGTTAGGGAGGAGGGTTCAAACTACATTAGGACACACAACCATAGGCCCAGGGTGATAGGGGACCCACTTGGATGGCCTCTCTGCACTCCTGGAGTTAGGGAGGAGGGTTCAAACTACATTAGGGACACAGATCCATAGCTCCAGGGTGATAGAGAGCCCACTTGGATGGCCTCTCTGCACTCCTGGAGTTAGGGAGGAGGGTTCAAACTACATTAGGACACACAACCATAGGCCCAGGGTGATAGGGGACCCACTTGGATGGCCTCTCTGCACTCCTGGAGTTAGGGAGGAGGGTTCAAACTACATTAGGACACAGATCCATAGCTCCAGGGTGATAGAGAGCCCACTTGGATGGCCTCTCTGCACTCCTGGAGTTAGGGAGGAGGGTTCAAACTACATTAGGACACAGATCCATAGCTCCAGGGTGATAGAGAGCCCACTTGGATGGCCTCTCTGCACTCCTGGAGTTAGGGAGGAGGGTTCAAACTACATTAGGACACACAACCATAGGCCCAGGGTGATAGGGGACCCACTTGGATGGCCTCTCTGCACTCCTGGAGTTAGGGAGGAGGGTTCAAACTACATTAGGACACAGATCCATAGCTCCAGGGTGATAGAGAGCCCACTTGGATGGCCTCTCTGCACTCCTGGAGTTAGGGAGGAGGGTTCAAACTACATTAGGACACACAACCATAGGCCCAGGGTGATAGGGGACCCACTTGGATGGCCTCTCTGCACTCCTGGAGTTAGGGAGGAGGGTTCAAACTACATTAGGACACAGATCCATAGCTCCAGGGTGATAGAGAGCCCACTTGGATGGCCTCTCTGCACTCCTGGAGTTAGGGAGGAGGGTTCAAACTACATTAGGACACACAACCATAGGCCCAGGGTGATAGGGGACCCACTTGGATGGCCTCTCTGCACTCCTGGAGTTAGGGAGGAGGGTTCAAACTACATTAGGACACAGATCCATAGCTCCAAGGTGATAGAGAGCCCACTTGGATGGCCTCTCTGCACTCCTGGAGTTAGGGAGGAGGGTTCAAACTACATTAGGTCACAGATCCATAGCTCCATGCTGATAGAGAGCCCACTTGGATGGCCTCTCTGCACTCCTGGAGTTAGGGAGGAGGGTTCAAACTACATTAGGACACAGATCCATAGCTCCAGGGTGATAGAGAGCCCACTTGGATGGCCTCTCTGCACTCCTGGAGTTAGGGAGGAGTGTTCAAACTACATTAGGACACACAACCATAGGCCCAGGGTGATAGGGGACCCACTTGGATGGCCTCTCTGCACTCCTGGAGTTAGGGAGGAGGGTTCAAACTACATTAGGACACAGATCCATAGCTCCAGGGTGATAGAGGGCCCACTTGGATGGCCTCTCTGCACTCCTGGAGTTAGGGAGGAGGGTTCAAACTACATTAGGACACAGATCCATAGCTCCAGGGTGATAGGGGACCCACTTGGATGGCCTCTCTGCACTCCTGGAGTTAGGGAGGAGGGTTCAAACTACATTTGGACACAGATCCATAGCTCCATGGTGATGGAGAGCCCACTTGGATGGCCTCTCTGCACTCCTTGAGTTAGGGAGGAGGGTTCAAACTACATTAGGACACAGATCCATAGCTCCAGGGTGATAGAGAGCCCACTTGGATGGCCTCTCTGCACTCCTGGAGTTAGGGAGGAGGGTTCAAACTACATTAGGACACACAACCATAGGCCCAGGGTGATAGGGGACCCACTTGGATGGCCTCTCTGCACTCCTGGAGTTAGGGAGGAGGGTTCAAACTACATTAGGACACAGATCCATAGCTCTAGGGTGATAGAGAGCCCACTTGGATGGCCTCTCTGCACTCCTGGAGTTAGGGAGGAGGGTTCAAACTACATTAGGACACACAACCATAGGCCCAGGGTGATAGGGGACTCACTTGGATGGCCTCTCTGACCTCCTGGAGATATGGGTTATGTTTCATAGTACATGAGGACGCAGATCTATATCTCCAGGTTGCCAGGGCACACTTTGAGTGGCTCTCTGTAGCCCTGAGGGGAGGGGAATGTATTATACCACATTTGTTAACAACCCCTGGCCACCTGTGTGCGTCAGGGCCTTTGTGCTGAAGGTTCCACGACCCCTGATGGTTGCCCCTATGTGTTACCCTCCAGATGCAGATACCTCCATCAGCACATGGTGTTTCTAGACACTCCTTAGGCTGATGGTTGGCCTAGCTGTGTTACAGTGGTCTGTAGTACATCAATGCCAGCAGCTGTCATGAGGCCATGGGGTCATCATGCCCTCTGTGGGCACATGGATCTGAACATGGCTACATGGGCAAACACTCAGATGTGGTACACAATGCATCTGGCATGTGGTTTCCCTACTACACGTAATTTATCTAGCCTACTTACACACAACAGCATGGACAGCTGACATTAACCCTGTCTGTGTATATGGTTTTGTGACCTGTGGCCATTCACTTACCTCACGTGGGTGGTCTGCCTCACGGTTAAAGCGCCTGGTCACCCTCTCCCAGGCCCTCAGCACCTTCCCCATGTTTATCCTCCTGGAGGGCCCTGGGAAAAGGATTTTTTGTTTCGGGCCAATAAGGGAGGCCAGGAGGCACAGCTCCCTGTAGCTGAAGGCGGGCTTCCTGCTCCTTGACGCCATTTTTTTTGTGGGCGTGTAGACGCGCGAACGCTAACGACGCCACTTCCGCATTTGCACGTATCGGAGCAAGCACGTGCGCGCCGCATGGCTGCGGCCCTCATAACTGCTTGCCCATGCGTTCCGCATTGCTGCGCTCCTGAAAAGTGCAAATATTAGCGGCACGCATCATTCATACACATGTTTTACATTTATTAATACAAATAGGTTTCATGTTGTTTGCATGCTCACATAGCTACAAGGTATCTCTCATCTCCCTATAACATAATTTAATGATTCTGAATATTACTTGTTCACACAATGTGGTCTTGAACCTCTGGACACATATGCACTGATTCCAAGGCCATTGTCAGATGAGGTGTGCTATGTGTGTCACATAGCAGATAGTGATCTGCCACTGATAGCAATGGGTGCAAACAAACCATCAGCGTCAGGGGTCAAGCAACCTGGTGATATGGCATGATGTGTGTTAGTTGGCTCTGTTCTGTGTTGACTCACCATGTACAGACATCAATGATTTGGTGGTTGCCATAGGTGTTTTGCGGGGGTTCATATGTGTGCATTACACAGGAAAAATAGGTTGCGTGTTAGACATTAGGGGGCAATGTGGACAGCATGTCACCACAATCCACATTACAATTTGGTAGATCTGCTGGCATACAGTCCTGGGGGCTGAGATATAGCGCAATGGTGGATACATTGGCTGCTTAACGAGGCATCATGGCTTACATCTTCCTTTTGCGCTCTGGAGTGCCTGTCTCAGGCAGCTCACATTATCATACGTTGTAACACCATTGGCCATGGTGCTTTCCATCTACATCTATGCTGTGCACAGCATATATTTTCATACTTTGCAACATTATTACTTGCCCCAGAGCCCTTTCTACATTACAGAGGTGCTGCTGGTGGCAAGACACTCACACTGCTGCAGACATCATATGTCATACACCATTCTCACTGATGGAGCACCACAACCCTGGTAACAACAACACACTGTCTGCATGATTGCCTCTTTGGCCAGCCAGGCATCTGTTCTTATCAATCTAGCTGTGGCCCACACCTAACCTTGCTGCATGGGGAGCCAGAGGTTGCATACGTCCATATACAGTGAGGTTATTGGTGGGTGCAGCCAATGACATGTCCATGACTGTGGAGTACTGGTGGTTGTTGTGAGATCCTCACAGTGCTGTCAGCAGCAGGTACCCCACAGACCACCTTATAGGGTCTACCTGGGTTAATGCACTGTGATGGTGTTTAAGTTGCCAGTACTTGAGGACATTACCCACGTTCCACACCTGAGAGCCCCCATGGACCTTGTAAAAACAAATTTAACTAATGTGACACTGCCTTGTTCAATGTATGTTTATTTTCAGAACGTTTCCCCACACTACTGCTGACTGGTGGAGTCTATGGGCCAAAGTCAGGATATATAAAATACTTTCCTTGTAGAACCACATTTAGAATTTGAACTAACAACCTTTTGCTCCTGAGGCATTGCAGTCACCACTGGACTACAGCTCTGGGGTTGTGATGAGACTATCTGGCTGTCTGCAATATGACCTAGGCAGACTTTGTGCTGCAGTTAACAGGGTAACGTCAGTCCACTCACCCCCATGATGCACTGCACATGCAAAGCAGCAGTCTACTAATGGTCCAACGATAGGGTGTGCAACCACACAGCACCTGGACATAGTTTTGTGGACAGACCTTCTGTGTTGCAGGTACAGAGTGGGTACAGAACCTCACAGTGTGTGTGGCTTTTAATCACCCTGAGTGTGAGGTGAGACACACAGCACCTGTCCTGGCTGAGAGGGCCAAGAACATCAGATCAGCTTGTCAGACGATGTCTGATAGGTTGATGTATACAGTTCTCCTTCAGGCATCTGTATCTCCCTGACCCATCTGGGCCTTGTGGGCTACAATGCTCACCCAAGGGTGCATCTCCTTTGTGAGAGCCCTGCCCTTCATAATATATGTGAAGGGGTAAGGGAGATTTCTGGCCACATTGGCTATATGTGTCTGACCACCTGCACTTTCCTGTCAAACACACTTTGCACAATATTACAATATGCACATTCTGTAGCCCAACTACGGTGCTAGCAGTTGCCAGCAACCTCATTCCGCCTGTCGTACCCAGTACCTACAGGTCACTCTCTGCAATTTTGAACATATCCATATGTCTAGATCAGGCAGACAAACAGCTGAGCCAGAGCCACCCAGCTCAACCAACACCATCTGACATTTTGCAGCAGAGGCCACAGTGTGTGGCCAGCTACTGACCCTGCAAGGTGTTCCAGCAAAACACATGGTAACGGCTTTCAGGCCGCTTGACGGTCCATACTGCATGCTACCAGGGATACTCTGTGCACCCATTACTGGGATGTTTGCACAACCCCCATGCAGTTGACTCAGTGATTGGGCCCCCTATATATACACACAACCCATAAAAATCACAGAGGAGAACTACTGTATGGCAATATGTTGTAACCTAGCCATGGCGTGGTCACTGATCATTCGTGGTGAGGGTTGCCTCCTCACCGTACATGCTATGGGCACCATGTTTGTGGAGGTGATAGCAAGGCACAACATGGTCCTAGGCATGCACATTTGCCCTGTGTAGCTGCATCCTGCTCCTGCCACCCTGTGTGTTCTATACCCAGAGTACTTTGCTCCTCATTATGCACATTTGCAGACCAATACTGGCAACGGTGCTATCATTGTGGGCTGTGGGAGGTGTTGGCAGCCAGCACACACTGGATCAACAGACACACACTCCCTACACCTAGGACAGCAGTGAGACGATGTACGGTTATTTAGGAGCAGAGACCAACGCAACAGTAATGGGCACACTGGGGGTATGGCAACGTTGGGGTACATTTGTTGTGATATGTTCCAGGCTGACAATCTCTGGAGGGCACCTGACCTGACACACATTGTACATACATCTGAGACGTTGGTATGTTACAGCTCGATGATCTGCTTGTGCTTCGCATAGACATTTCTAACAGTCACTGCTCATACCAGGCTTCTGATATGCGTGTGAGGTATCGCCATGTGTAGTGTGTGATTGGTAATGTCTGCACATGCTAGTTATTGGAGGGGCACACAGGGCCCGACATCCTGCCACTGCATTGGTCATCAGATATTGGGGCCTGCAGGTGCAGCTGTTTCTGGCCCTGTTGCCCACTGCTGTAGGCCATATTTTCAGAAAACCCAGGCAATATGGCACACACACTGGTCAGGTTTTCATGATGTCCGTGATGAATATGCCTCTCAGACAGATGCATACCATGGTGGTGTTCAATTAACTTGCAGCACACGCATCTTTATTGGATACATCAGCGAACATGGGTGTTCTTTGTGCCTGCATGGCTGCATTTGGGGGACTGTACTGTGGGCGAGGCATATGTTTATGTGGTGTGTGCTGTTTATTGTAAAATAAGTTGTCTTTTCCAACGCTTCTGTCATCAGCAGGGGAATTGCAGTCTTTAATAGCAGGTTTTGTGCATGTGAAAGAAAATGGGGGGTGGGATGGCAGGTGCCCCAGCTGAGATTTGAACCTAGGGCCTTCTGCTCTTGGGGCACTTGCTATGTGTACTGCACCACCGTCTTAGCACAGCAACAGCTCATTCCCGGGGAGTCCATGGCTGTTTGTCACACAGTGCCTGTCTGGTGGATTGGACTGCAGCCACATGAGGGTAGCTAGGCCAGCATCTGCTGTGGTGCAGCAGCCACTGCCCCCTCTGCCAGCAGTAGGCGTACACCACCATGATAAAGAGGCGTTATATTGGGGACAGCATCACAGCTAACTGACATGTGGCCCTCCGGTACTGCATTGTGTGTACTCTGCTGTAGGTGTTGGACATTTCTGAGGGCTATGAGCTACTTATGGTAAAATAACAATCCTCAGAAAAAACTTTTCTTCTCTGCAGGTGTGGGTTTTATTCCCAATAACGGTTTACTGGTGGATAAAATATGTGCACTGTGTTGCCGATGGCCCCAGCTGGGAGTTGAACTTGTTATCTTTGTCTCCACAACACACTGGCTGTGTCCCCTGCACCACCATGTGGACACTGAGTCAATGTAGACCCTGCAAATAGCATGTCTGTTTGTCCTAGCGGCCCTTTCTGTTATGGGCCAGTGCACCCACGTGTCAGGGTCTCTGGCTCCATCTTCTCTGGCCACCTGCCACTGACCCCACTGATACCAGTACACCTCGGTTAACATGCTGCAGGCCCTGTTAGTGCTGGTGCCACTCAGTTGTTGAACATCCACTGTGCATGTATGCAACTACCTATGCTGTGCATTATGGGTTTGGGGTGACTACCTAGGGGAAAAAATCCATTGGTGTGGGGACACATGCTCTCTCCTTCAGCAATGTTGACTCATGCACATGTTATGCTGCATGAGCCAGAAACCCTTCCAACATGCCTATCTTTTAGCCCTGCCTTTCTTGTGAGTGTATGTTGATGTTTCACATTGCTGTGACCATTACCAGGGTTGGTCGTCTTGTGTGGTACAATCAAGTGGTTTAACAGCCCTATGCGACACAACAGTCCTGGGAACAGTACAGGCATGGATATGTTACACATAGCTGGTGGGGGTCACCCACCCAGGATGTACACACTGTCATACAACAGACCTGCTGCACACATGACCCACATCTGCATGATTGTCATGTGGTGCTCAATGGGCAAAATGTGCTGAACATATACATCCATATTTCACTGTGTTCAATGATGACATTAGATAGCTGTGTACCATGTCCCCAGGTGTGGGGTGGCATTGGTGACATCTGCAACTGCTACTATTGGCGGTTACAGGCAGGGCCCAATGTCCTGCCTTTCCAGGATGCATTGTCCAATGCAGCCTGTGGGCGTGGGTGTGTCAGGGCCTGTTGGCTGGTGCTTTTCATCAGGCATTCCCACATCATCTCATGGTGTGGCTGACACTGTTGTAGTTTTATGCTGTCCCTCCTGGATATGCATGTGCTACATCTGCATGACATGAGGGTGGTACATAGATATGCAGCACAGTCATTTGTATTAGAGGCAGCATGGAACCTGACTGTTGTGTGGTCGTCCAAAACTGTATTTGGGATACTCTGCTCTAGGTGATCGCCCTGTTCATGGTGTGTGTGGTTGTGATGGTAAATGTTGGGGGTTTTACTCAGGCCACTGTCCTCTGCCTTAAAGGTTTTGCTTACTACCATGGTTTATTTGTGAGTAAAATATGTGCTCATGATTGGCAATATCCCCAGCCGAACTTTGAACCTGTGACCTTCTGTTGTTTCATACACTTTCTGTGTACACTGCACCACTGTGTATCTACAGCTTGGCGGAGTTCCCTGGGACGTCCATGACTGTACATCCAACAGGGGCTGTCTGTCACTAGTGGACGGTGACAGCCTGCACCTCGCTAGTCAAATGTATGCTGTGGCTGGCAGCCACTTCCCTCTCCACCATCTGTACAGTCCCACCAACATACTAGCATGTCCTTATCTTAGCATAAGCATATGTCCTAATTGAGTGGAGCCACTCCAGGACTGCATTTGGGCAACTCGGATGTGGCTGATGCCCATTGTTCTGATGTGTGTGCGGTGTGGAGTATAAGAAGGATGTTTGCAACATGCTAATGTTCTCTGCAAAACAAGGGGTGTCTTCCATATCTCTGATTAGTGGTGGAGAACATATTGCCATGAGCCCCAGATGGGATTTGAACCTGTGACCCTATGGTCTTACAGGTACTGGCTCTGTCCACTGCACTACACTGTTGCCACAGAGATGGTGCAGTACCTGGGGATAATAAAACTGGCAGGATGGGGTCACACACCCTGCTCTGCACAATTTTACTATGGGCTCCTTCACCCTGTCCGGTGACAAACGTACAAATCATACCCAGACATGACCACGGAAAGGGGCGATAAGATATAACCAACATGGCCTACAGAGATTTTCATGAACAAACATGGGGGACACTCCCAGGACAGCTACAAAAGAGGGGTTGTTTTTTTTTTGGTTGAGTCTCCCCTCCATACACCTTTCCATGGTTCATTCATTTTTTTGTAAACTTTCCTGGGTGTGTTTCTTATTTGTGCCCATTGCTAGCACTGTTCCCCCGCAGACTTTTAATTTTTTAGATGTTGTTTGTGGTCATTTTCGCTTTTTATTTGCACTTTTGTTCTGTGCACATGTATCACACTGCTGACGTTTTGCAGGTTTCCCCGGTTTTGCTGTACATTGATGACGGAAATGGTTTCTCTTCCCTTTAAATGCTTTCTACCGCGAGTGTTTCACTCGCGGTAGTTTTTACATGGAAATTCTGGCCCGGTACTGTGCGGGGAGACTCTCCCCTCCCACTCTCCACCCATTGACCCCGTCCCTCCGCCTCTCCGGGGCCTTCCTCCGCCCTTCTTTAGCCGTTCCACGCCTCTATCGTACATTTGCGGGCCCGCACTTGTACGGGGCCCGTTAGTGTGCCGCGTACCTGTGCGGGGGTGACACGCACGTGTGCGGGGCGTTTAAACGCGTTTATGTGCGTTTCAATGCTGCGTTGCCGTGCGCTATTTTGCGGCGCGCAAATTAGCGGTTTTTAGTAAACATGCCCCTTAGTCTGTCACTCACGCTATCAAACTTGTGAAGATCTGGCATGCTTCAAACAGATAGCAAAGTGTCTGGGTATTCTGCATTATCCACTGTCTCTTCTCTAATATCAGAAATGGTGTGTACACTATGTTGTATATCATCAGTAAAATCCCTACACATTTTGTAAATACAATGTGTGCCTTTGAGTCAATGCTGACTCCTGGCGACCCAACAGCTCCTGGGGTTTCTTGGCAATGTGACTGGAAGTAGATTGCCAGACCTTTCTTCTGAGGCAATGGAAGGTTAAGTGACTTGCCCAAGGCCACAAGGAGGGCTAGTGGGAATCGAACCCTGGTCTTTTGGTTACCAGGTTATTACTCCACTGTACGCATTCCATATTACACAATACAAATAAAAGTGATTCTCTCTCATTGAATTGTCAGTGATTGTTAGAGGAAGCTGTGGGAATAGTGGAAGAAAGAGTGAAGGAAATGTCCTCCAATGAGATGTAGAATCAGTAGCAGCACTAATGGTCATGATCAGAAACTTGGATTTTTGAACCCTTGTAGTCTACCAAGACAAAAATTTGTGGCACATAAAGTCAGCAAGTGTAGTATTAGATGCATCTTGTTCCCACCTGAGAAATATGCGTAAGAGGATTGGAAAGATACTGAATTAGAACATGTGAGATATTTCCAGAATCAGAAGAGATTGAAAGATGAGTAGCTGAGGAGGGTTTGAATAAACTAATTACTAGCATGACAAGTCCTGAAGAATCAAGGAAGGTAGGAAGTGATATTGTCAGGACCATTTTCTGGTTCAGTCCCAGCAACAGTTTCAGTAGCAGCAGCTCCCAAAGGTTCAGGGAGGAGATCTGGTAAAAAAATTGAGCTGTAGATGCACCATAGAACACTTGATAATCAATGTTTTGCAGAATGCATACAGAGGGCTTGACACATTTTTTTCTGTGTGTCACTAGTGCCTTTTTTATAAAGTCAAGTACATGCATACTTTATTTTATAAAGTGGGAGTATACATGACTGGTTAAAATGTCCACACTTAGACTTTTCAAGAGTGTGCATAAATTTGCACTATGCCCATGTTTAGTAAATATACCCCTTAATTTCTGTGACCTTTCTTGTTTGACTTCTTCCTCTCAATATACAGGATCGATATTTAGAAGTGTTTATAGAGTTAGCAGAACCTACTAACCAACTAAACCTCGTTATGCCTGATATTTAGTGGCAGTAACCAGTTAGTGCCACTAAATAGTCCCACAGACTGCCATAGAAATATGTGGCCAGTTTCTAGGAAGTCTGTGGGAGGAGCTGGACATTGCCAATTACTATCCAATTAGTGGCAACTTTCAGCCGCTATCTGGGTAGGTAAACCGCATAAGGTTAAGACAGGTCAACAGTTGTCCTAACTTTATGTGATTGTTACTATCTGGTTAACAGCTGAATATTGCCGCTACCGGATAGCAACACCGATCACCATCAAAACTGAGTATTCAGTACCAAATGCCGGATAGACTCTGGCACAGAATATTCATTTTCATTTTTGCCCACGGTGATCAGGTGTTGTATCAGCGCTGACCATTATGGGCTGAATACTGACCCTACATCTATGAAATATTTTTAATTAATCCCGCCTATCCATTATCCTAGGTGGGTTATAATGCAGCATTCATAAGTTTAAAATTACTGTCAATAAAACAACAATCACAATTGCAAAATAAAATAAAAATATCTGTCCCATTTTGAATCTTTTCTCTGTGACAGTCTTTTCCGGTTTCTCAGTTAGTCCTTCCCTTCTGTATTTCTTTTTAACTTTTCCATGTGCTTTATCATCATCTATAATATCCTTTTCTCCTTTTTCTCATGATCTTGCCTCATAATGAGAGCTTCTATTATCACACCCTGCCTTTCTGCACGTCTTATGGCTTGCCACCCAATTAGGCCAAAGCAGCTGCAGTTCTGAAGGCAAAACATATTTTGCTCCACTAAACTTTGAAGCAAAAATTAAGTTGCCAAATATATTTAACTAAGAATATAAAATGTATATAAAAATATAAAACTACATCTGTCTCTGCTTTGATACGCGTTAGGATTTTATGTCTTTCTAATTGGACAATAGAACAGATGGCACAGGCATATAGCGTGATATTCCTATCAGAAAACCTCAGTCTTAGCCTCTCATTTTTCACTACCACAGAAGAAGCATTGTAATATGTAAAAGCGTCTTTGTCTTATTGGAATAGAGGTGCTCAGATTCATTTGTCAGGAATTTTTATTGTCATAGAAATATCCAAGGATAATGAACAATCAGCCAATCACATCACTCAAAGTGACTCACTGTTGTTCATTTGGGGCACAATTTACTAAGCATTTTCAGTACATTCTGCTCTGGAAGAGTGATTGATCCTTCCGGTTAACACTGTAGAAAAAGTAATAATTTACAGCAATTAATGAACACTCCTAGATGTGAATCCTGGTGAAAATTATGCAAATTGTTACAGGCTTGATATTTGAAAAATGCTAAATTCCTAAATTTAGGGACCCATGTTAAATCCCTAAATTTGTCTCCAATTTTCAAGCAAACTTGGAAGCTTAAGTTTTCAGTGGGAAATTCAGTGGCGGTATCTGGATAGGAGCTGCCACTGAATATATGGGCTCAGCGACCTGCTTAGTGTGCTTTCAGCTGGCTCTTGCCCAGATTGCAGCTTAGGCCAGCTTTTCATGAAGTTTAAGTGTCAGCACTTACCTGGTTAGTGCTGGTACTGCCATCACTCCACTGTGGTCAACCCCTGTACTAACAGACAGTGCTGAGGTGCTCTGTGGGGATAGTTAGTGGCACTATGGTGCTGAATATCACTATATTCCCCATAGCCAGTTTACCTCCTGTTGGCTGGTCAGCTGTGGGTTTTAAATTTCAGCCTTTCAACACCATTTGAGGAGTTACTAAAGTTTGAATGGAACTAGAAGTATCCTAATGCACAGTATGAAACATTAAAATGACAACCTTAAACTGTATACACCAAGCTCCAGGTAACCAATGCAGTGCCCTCAAGTATGAAGTTATGGGGTTGACCTACTGGACCCTGTGGATAGCTTCCTTCTCTCCCATATTTCTGTTGACGCCACTCTCCCTCCCCTCCTTCTGTCCCTGGCATGTGTGTGAATCTTTCCTGTCCATGACTTTGGAGTTCTTTTCACCCACAGCCGCGCAATCGGCATGAAGGTCTCAGGTCTGTCCTTCCCCATCCAGTCCCTTCCCTTGCCCGTTTGTCACACATTGCACTACATATTTTCTTTCATCAACACATTTGTTTATTTGTTAACAATGGTAATTAACAGAACAAAACTGTTGGCCACAGCATGCCCCTCATATCTATGAATTTCCTGACATTTATACACTTCTGATTCTTTAACAATCAACCAACACTCATAAACAACTTCCTTTCCCGCACCTCTTGCGTTTTCCTGCCCCCTCAAAAGACACAGCCAATATCCCAAGGGCCCAGTAAATGGGGGGAGGAAAATTCACCGTAAAAGCTTTTTCCATCTGTCCTTAGTCCTCCCCATATCATCCAGGAGAAAAGGTGTTGCGCCTGCCGTTCAAGCTGACTTAGAAACCCTTTTCCCCTCCTTTTCGCCCCCGCATGCTGTCAAAGCGAGTCAGGGGGCCATCTGTGCAGTGTTCCTGCTGCACCTTGTCAATCTCTCCGGGGAAGGTCCATGTTTCTCTCCTGCAACTCTCCCCCTTTACCCGATGCATGGGCTGTGTTCTCTCTCATCGGAGCCGTGCAGTCTCCTCGGGGCCCTATCTCCCCTGCCAACCCCCACGGCAGTGACTCCTCACTTGCCGGGGGGCCCCACCCCTTTTTAATACGCCCACCCCTTTTTAGTACACCGCTGTGGCCAACACCTGCTTGTGCCATAATTGTTCCACCGTGTCTTGTATGGCGCACAGGAACACGTCCATTCCTATGTCGGAAAAGTGTACCCCATCTGCGCGATACAAACCCGGACAACTTTCTTCGATGAGGTCATGCCTGATGCTGTACCCTCCTATTGCCTCCATGAAGTGGGCCATCCATCTGTTCACTTTTTGCCTCGTCCTTTCCAGTGCCCTGTGTGATTTTTCGCCTCTCCACACCCGACGTGGTATGATGCGAGACCATGCCAAGCAAGTCCCGGGGAAGGTGTTTGCTAATGTCAGCATATCACTTTGCATTTTCTTTGAAAGCTCGACGCTGCATGTAGATGCTAGGTCATTGCCCCCTAAGTGAACAACCATCATCACCGGGTTCCCCTTTATTCTCTTCCTTTGTAAGAGAGACGGCACGAGCTGGTCCCACACCATACCTCGCCGCCCTAGCCATACCACTGACACCTCCATGCTTGGTAGTCCCAAATTAAGCCCCTGAGGTCTGTACCATGTCCTCCTTTGTGCCCTGTGAACAAGGGAATGGTCGCATATCCACGCTTCTCGAGGCCCCAGGGGGTGACTCGCACCTGTATTGGATAATAAATCAAAGAGACAATTATTGCAGAATTAATGCTAGCACATTCTTATTACGCTCTTATCCCCCCCCCTTTTTTTAACATGATAAATAGTCACCAACTGTCACAACCATTGAAATACAAACTCACCCCACCCCCTCTTGTGATGGCTCTTTTTCTTCGCAAGCCAATCCGGCCGTTATTCCGCTGGGCGTATGGAAAGTTTGTATCTGTCCGAGCGCCACCTGCCTATATTCAGGATCTGTTCCCTTGACATCCCAATGTCGGCTGCCATTGAAGCAGCCCCGATGTGAAAGGAGTGTAAGCCATAAAAGCGCGCTTCCCATCCAGCTCGTTCTATAACTAGCTTGAGTACCTTGGTAAATTGGAAACGTGATGGGGGGCATCATTCGCATGCACGATCCATTTATCTCCTATGTTGGCCCATAGCTGTTGGTATGCTATGGCGTTTTTTACAGGGCATGAGGGGTCACCGGGCAATGCTGACAACACTACTCGCGCACCTTTTCCCACCATGTCGGTTTTGGATCTGCGCAAGTGTAGCACTACAGCCCTTTCGTGTATACCTACATCTTGTTTTTCTATTCCGCCATAGGCTGTCCTGTGCCTAGAGGAGGCCACAAGCTCCCCTATCCGAAACGCCCTGTAGAACACCCACGCAAAGGCACATCTGAACAGCCTAGTCTCATACACATTGAAACAGACCTGGCTTGCCATCACCATCATTTTTTGCAGCATCTGTGATCGGGCGTCGTTGGTCTACCTTATGAGACTGCCCCACAGACCAGCCTTTCATGGTTCTCTTAATGATGAAATCCGTCCTTGGGCTCCTCTCCCCCATTGCCTTGGCAAAAAATGCTACAGCTGCCAAGCGGGCCTGCACTGCCGCTTTTGTGATCCCTCGGCCCTTACAATGTAAAATCCATCTCGGTATCGCCTCTACCTTAAGTCTGTCTTCTTTTTGAATTCTGGCATTTCTGCAGAATTCTTGGTACTGTTCCCATACTGCGACGTATTTTCGTCTTGTCTGCTCGGCTAAGGAGTCCAACAGGAGCTCCCATACCTCGGTGGACCAAACTCCCAGACATGGTCAGGTACCACTGTCTTGACCGCGTCCACCTCGGGGGCGAGTTCATGAAAGAGCTTGATCTTACAACGAGAAAGAGCATCAGCAATGTTATTATGGACACCCATTATGTGCTCGGCTCTAATAGTTACATTGTGTACCAGGCATAGAAACACAATTCTTCTTAACAGTGCCACTACCCCCGGCATCTTGGCTCGCATTCCGTTCACTGCCCAAAACACCGCTAAGTTATCGGTATGGAAGGTGATAGCTCTGTTGATGAGCCAAGGGGCCCAGATACACAAGGCTACCATTAGCGGGAATAGTTTCAGAAACATGATGGCCTTGGTGGCTCCTTTAGCATGCCAATCCCTGGGCCATTGTTTGGAACACCACGCCCCTTTGAAGTATATGCCGAAACCGATTCCGCCGGAGGCGTCCGTGAAGAATTCTAGGTCGGCGTTAGATACTGGAAGTGCCTGCCAGAAGGCAAGGCCATTGAACATATGCAGGAATTGCATCCAGACCTGAAGGTCTTCATGTATTTCTTCTTGATCCCCCTCGTTGCCAGTGCCATGCGGCGGCAGAAAACCCGTCCCATCGGTATAAACCTGCATGCAAAGCAAAGCAGGCCCAGTATTGACTGGAATTGCTCCAATGTAGCTTATCGTTGACCGTGTATTTGTTGAATGTCTCTTCTCAGCTTCAGCACCTTATCTGCTGGTAAACATGATCTTTCCGCTGGCACGTCTAGCTGTATGCCCAGGAATGTGATAATCCCTGCAGGGCCACCTGTCTTTTCTGTTGCTAACAGAATTTCAAATGACTGTGCCACCTTCTCAAAGATACCGAATATCCTTTTGCAGTCATCATAATCTTTTCCTATGAATAGAAAATTGTCCAGGTAGAGCACCACTGTGTTGGGGCCCACCACGTCCTCAACTTCCCAATGGATGAATGAACTAAATTGTTCAAAGTATGCACATGATACTGCACATCCCATGGGCAAAGATTTATCGTAGAATTCCCCATTGAAAGTGAAACCCAACAAGGGAAAGGACTCTGGGTGCACTGGCAGTAGCCTGAAAGCAGATTCTATATCCGCCTTTGCCAGCTGTGCCTGCTGCCCTTTGCTCCATATGAGCGTGACTGCATGATTGATGGTCGCATATTTCATGGAACATAAAGCAGGATCTACATAGTCGTTAACTGACAGTCCTTCAGGGTATGATAGATTGTGAATTAACCGGAATTGCCCTGGTTCTTTTTTTGGTATCAAGCCCAATGGGGACACTACTATGTCCTCGAAGGGCGGAGTCTTGAACGGCCCAGCTACTCTCCCCATACCTATTTCTATTGCTATCTTGTTATGTGCTACTGAGTTGTATTTGCGGACTGATGGGGGGTTGTTTTTGACTCGTGCCTGTGATTTTGCTGGTATTAGGAATGGGATACGAAAACCATAAGAGAAGCCATTTTCAATATTGATAGCTCTGTCCCGCTTCAGATAGGCCCTCAGCCACGGGCGCATGCGCTCAAGCTTGATGGGTGTTGGGGCCATGGCCTTCGTTTGAGCGCTGCTGCACAGTTCTGAATGGCTTAGCCTCCCTCGCTGCTCTGCATGTGTAAGCCGGGTGTCCGCCCCCACAGGCTGAACAGGAGTGTTTGTATTTACATGGCTGCCATGTACAACTCCCTGCGTTGTACTGGCATCACAAACGTCACCCCGCCGACTGGCCAGCCTGCCGCCATTGTGTGCCCTGAAAAGGCTGCTGCCATTGTGTGCCCTGAAAAGGCTGCTGTAGCCCTTCTGGGCTCCATGGCCTATTGGGAGCCATTTCCTCCATCCACAGGTCCAGTATCCTGTGATGCGATGCTAATGTGGGATCCTCTGCCATGCTTCTCCTGAACTTCACATCGTAGTTCAGCCAGGCCCATCCCCCGTATTGTTTGTGTGCTCGGGTGATCGTGTCCAGGTACCTGGTCAGATAAGGTCCCGATTTGGGTTCCTTCTCCATCACCACACTCATAAATATGTCGAAAGCTATCACCCAGCTGTTAATGGACTTTGGAATTTTTGGCTTCCTATCCCTGTCCCTCTCCCCTCTATCTTTCCCGTCATTTAATTCTTCTTCCTGATCCCTAAACAAGAGAGAGAATAAGTCTATATATTCTCGTCTCCAAATAAGCTTTTTTATCTTTTTTGGCACTGAACTGGCCAGCGAACTCGCGCCACAACGTGGATCGTGACCGGTATCGTGCCACTCGACCTGCACTCCTGGGGCTGCCCCTGCTGCCATGCTCTCTCAGTTTCCTCCCCTCTGACTCTGCCCTGTCCATGCCCGCATTATAGGATTCAATTGTTTTGTTTTTTTATGTTTTTTTTAATTTTTTTAATGCATTCTGAATCACATCTGCCAATGCTAAGTCCCCGTCACTATCAGAGACGGAGTCCTCAGATCATGAGGATAACAGCTCAGGTGCCCCCACTACACACCAAACTTACCATTTGCCATGCTAGGTGGCGCTACTCGAGGTAATTGTTGTGCTATTGCTCGCTGTCGGGTGCTCTTCAACCCTTAAGCTGGGCATCCCCAGCCTTTGTTTAACTGAGGTCAGGCCATGTTGCGTAACTTGTTTGCATCCCACCTGTAGCAGCTCGTCCAACTCCTGTCTTTGTGTAGGGTGTGTGGTCGCCAGCTGCTGTGGTGCCGTTCTCCTATTGCTGCGCCTGAGCTTTGCCGCTGCGCTGCCTGCTGCTTCCGTGCTGCCCTCAGCCGCTCTCCTTCTGGCTGCACCCTTATCTGCTTTCGCTTTTTCTGCTGGTGCTTTCTTCGCTGTTGCCCTGCCACTTGACTGCTGGGCACTGTGCGTCCTGGGGGCCCTTTGGTTGTCCTTTCATGGCATCTCTATCTTTGGATAACGTGTACTACACAGAGGCGGTGCGAAAATACAAAAGACTAAATTAGTACTTGCCTCACATGTTTGCTTTAATCCCATACAACTCTTGCTTCATCATCCCCTTCCTCCTTGCATTCCAAGAACACTTATTCCCTACCTTTTTCCCTATCTCGTTAATCCTTCATTTCACCTTCTTTCACCGTTTTAATGCATATACCTATCTAACTATATTTTCTTTATTTATTTTTTGTATAAACCGATATTAATAATCGTGAAAATATCTAAGTATATTTTTATTTATTTTGTTGTATAAACCAATACTACAATCATCTATACCGTTTGTGTCCATTAGATGGCAGCATTACATTCCCTTCATCTGCATGGAATCTCCTCTCTTACCGTTCTCCCCTTTTTTTTTTTTTAATCTATATATATATCTTGGCTGTGCTCCGTGATTCCCTCCGCATGAGTCCACCCTCTTTGCCTTACGCTCTCGCCCTCGGAAGTGGCGATCACTTTAAATATGCTCTTTCCTTTTCTTCTTTTTTTTTTGATTGCTTTTTGAGCCTGTGCGTTACCTCCACATGCTGCGAGGCAATGTCTGGGTCATCCCCACCCCCTTCAATGGCTGGCTGTCATGCTTCCTTCCTCCATGGCTACCCCCAGGTATTTATTTATTTATTAATTAATTACCTTGCTGCCCTTATACCTTTATATGCGCCGCTTCTCGATGCCCACGTATGTATTTGTAATGCGGTGTGTGGTGCCTGCCTGCACGCTGGTCTTCCGGTCCGCCGATCCTTCGTGCCCAGTGCTTTTAGATGAACATGTGTGTTTGCACACGGCTTCAGTCCTTGTCAGTCCTCCACTAAGGAAGGGGGGGAGCGGCGAAAGAGGATGGGCCGGCGCCCCTACAGCCCCCTTTATAGTTGGCCTTGGCCAGGCCTCCCCGCTCCTTCCCTGCCCCCTGCCCCTTGCGGCCACAAACCTCGGCCCGCTGATGCGTGCCTGTGCCCAACCACGGTAATTCGCGGCTGGGTCTCTTCTTCTATTTATGTTTTTATTGAAAACTGCTCTGCCAACCTGTTTTAAAGGCAGTATATCAAATTCTAATAAACATAAACATAATTTCATAAACTCCCATGGAGTTAACATGCTTTAGCACATGTGCGTTTGAGACCTGAAGTATGCACGTACTCTAGTTTATAAAACAGGGGAGTATTTAATGTAAAAACAGGTGCAAGCTAGACACGAGCATTTGTGTCTGCTCTACGTTAGGCATAAATGCCTGCACCTAAATTTTTCAGAAAGGTGAATAAGTTATAGTATTTTATATTTTATGGAAACTCATTTTTATTTGTTTTAACATTGGTGTCATCACAATATACTGCACAGTAAGCGTTACGTCACATTATTCCGCAATGTTCAATACCCACTCACATTCGCTTTTTACTTCTATTCAAGTGGGCCATACTTCCTTCTCATAGTCAATAACCACAATTAATGTCTAGGTGACTGCCTAGTTAACACTGACTGTAGCAAAAACAATAATACAGTAACAATTCAAACAGTAACAATTTAGACAAGATAAACAGCTTAGATAATTCAGACTAATCTAGACTGATCTAGACTGGTCTGCAGGCGGGAATAAGGCAGTCCCCGTTCCGCCGTTCCCCTTCTCCTTTTGATTCTACCATAGTGTTCCCCTTCAATTACCTTATATACCCAGTATGAAGGTCTTGTTTCATTCATTGCTTTATTAGCACTAACGACCTGACTGGCTCTCTTCTAGGCTGTAACTCTCTCTGTAACCATTCTCTTTAAACAATGGTCCCTACTGCCCTGCGTATCCTTATAGGAGAACCACTGCAGTGAGGGGCCCCATTCCAAGGTCGCCTTAGACCCAATCACTGTTTCCGAGGACTCTGTTAGTGCTCATTAGCTCTCTATGAGTATATCCGCATTACTCCTTCCCTCTACCTATCCTCCCAGTGTATGTCTTACCCTCCCTTCACATTCAGTAAGGTTCACTCACTCATTTACTCACTTTCTCCTTCACTCCCTCGCACCTAACACACTCTACCCCCCCCACCCAACTTCCCCTCCCTCCCCATACCACCTTTACGTTCCTGCCTTCCTTGGGTTTCAGCCTCCTTCCCCAGTTCTCTCCTCCAATTCCCTTTAACTCCCCATTCAGGGTTCAGTGCTCTAGCTTGTCATACCCTGTCCCTTGAAGTTTTGCTATGGTCGCCACAAAGTATTCACTTTCACTCCTGGCGGGGGGGGGGGGGGGTGAATCCCGTGCCACAGAATCCCAAACCTAGCTCGGAATATGGATTGGAGACCAAACCCGTAAGCATCTTTCTGCAGTGGCTCCCCCTAATATTTGCGCTGTGCGCTGCTCCATGTTCATCAGCTCCCGCATTGTTTGCTCCCATTCTCCTAATGTTGGTGCTGTCTCCACAAACCAGCACCTTAGAATGCATTGCTTAGTCACCAGAAAGCCCTTTTCACAAAGCTTATGCTTATGGCTCACCATAGGGTTCTCTATTTCATAGGACCCATACAGCCACCACTCCGGTGACTTCTGCATTGGGCATCCGACCCAACTACTCAATTTGGCTTCCACTTTCTTCCAGAATTCTTGTATGCGGGTGCAGTACCAAAAACGATGGGTTAGAGTTCCCTTTTCTTTCCCACAAAGTTTACACACATCTGTCGCCGTCAAACCTGCGCGGGCTGCCCATACATTATGGACATAGGCCCGCCATAGAAATTTGTATTGTATCTCCTGCATCTGAACTGACTCTGAGATCTCCTTTATCGTTGTGAAGGCTTTTTGTAGTCTCTCCACTGTTCCGACCTGCATGTTATCTTTTTGCCATTTGCTCGCTAAGGATTCCAATCCCCCCATTTCTCCTCCAGGGCTTAATTCCCTCCACAGCACTGGTACCTTAATTTTTCCCTCCAGAGCTCGAAACAAATCCAGCATACCTCCCACTTCTAGCAGCAAACCACTTTGTTTCTGCATGTTTCTGATATAATGCCGTGCCTGCAGGTACAAATAGAAATCATGGGACCCCCAATTGATTTCTCTCTCGCAATGAGGAGAAGGAATCTATCTCTGCCACTCCCTCTATCTTCAAATGTCCTATATAGTGTGCACCTTTCTTTGCACATTCTCTAACTGCTTGCCCTTCCGACCCTGGGGTGAACTCCGCATTGCCCACTAGAGGAAGGCAGTCTGTTCTCCTCCAACAGGTATTCCTATGGCGGCATAGGATTTTCCAGGCCTTTCTCTGCACCTGCAGACACCGTGAGTTTCTCCAGGCCATAGAGAGTTCCTTCTGCGCATTATGCAACATGAATAACCAATGTTGTTTCCCCGACATATCATCGATTAAATCTAGTGGCATAACTTCCGTTGATCCTTCTATTAGGTCTCTCAATGCTCTAGTCAGGCAAGTCAAATTATAAGCTCACAGTGATATTAGGCCCGGCCCTCCCTCCTCTGTTGTTTTTATCAGCGTCGCTATGGCAATACGAGCTTTGCGCCCTTTCCACAGGAATCTATTTAGTTGTCCCTGCAATACATGTAAGTCCTTTCTTAATATCCAAATAGAGAGATGCCTTAGGAGGTATAGCCATCTGGGGGCTTCCATCATGTTAAAAAGTGCAATACGCCCTTTCAGCTATAGAGGCAACTCTCTCCATCTCTTTAGTTGTTCTATAGTCTTGTCCAGCATGGGTTTAATATTAACATTATATATTTGAGTTGGCAATTCTGGGATTTGGAAGCCTAAGTAGCGATTCTGCTCTTCGGCCCAGACCAATGGGAAGGGACTCTTCCATTGCTGCCTGACGCCTCTCCCCACATCTAATACTAAGGATTTAGCTCTATTTATCTTTAGTCCAGAGAAAGTCCCAAACTTCTCAATCTTGTGAATAGCCACCTCCAAGGAGCACAGGGGGTTCGTCAAACATAACAGCATATCATCTGCAAATGCGCTAACTTTTATTCCTCCGTTCTTCCACTTTATCCCCTGCACTTCTTCTAATTGCAATAGGGTTAATAACAAAGGTTCTAGTTGGAGCACAAATAGCAAAGGCGAAAGGGGGCAGCCCTGTCGCGTTCCCCTTTTCAATACAAATGGGTCCGATCTTTCTCCCCCTACTGCTATATATGCTAATAGATCTGTGTATAGCGCCCACACCCATCTTATGAACACCCCCTCAAAGCCAAATCTGCGTAATGCTTCGAACATGTAATCCCACGAGACTCTGTCAAAAGCCTTCTCGGCATCCAGGCTAACTAGCAGCAGTGGCAGTCCTTGTTGGACACACCTCTCCATCCCTAAAATTACTCTGTTTATGTTCAAAGATGCTTCCCTTCCTTTTACAAATCCTGACTGATGTGTGCCTATTAGTCTCGGAAGAAGAGACTGTAGTTTCTCTGCCATAATGGATGCCAAAATTTTCATGTCATAATTTATTAAGGAAATCGGCCTATACGAGGCTGGATCCTCTGGATCCTTGCCCGCTTTGTGTATGAGGGAGATTGAGGCCATTCACATATCTCTGGGGAAGCCCTTAGTTTCTAGTACCTCAGCATATAGGGCCGCTAAAGTTGGGGTCACCTGGGTTTCCAGTAGTTTATAAAATTTGTTTCCATAACTGTCGGGTCCAGGCATCTTATGTGGCTACCCTTCTCTTATAATCTTTTGGATTTCCCCTCTTGTGATAGGTTTATTTAGCCCTGTTAGGTCTTGCTGCGTTAGCTGTGGTAGTTGGATTTTGTCCAAGAATTTTCTTTCCCATTGTCTATCTTCCACCTCTGGGGTATACAGGGACTCGTAAAAGTGCCAAAAGACCTCTGCTACTTTTTTGGGTTCATTTTGCTTCTCACCCCTCTTATCTCGGATAATAGTGATTATCTTAGAACCTCCCCATTCTTTCACCAACCGTGCCAGAAGTCTGCCTGAGCAGTTCCCATACCGGAAAAATTGGTGCCTATAATATTGCATAGCGTACACTGCTCGCTCCTGCAGCAAGTTATTTAAATCCATTTGAACTGCCAGGTAGGCCTGCAGACTTCCCCCAATCAGCCCTCCCATGGCTACTTTTTTTAAATCTTGAAGCTCCTGCGTTAGCTGTAGTATTCTGTCATCAATTTTCCTTTTTTCTCTGGCAACGTATGCAATAATATGTCCTCGCATAACCGCCTTACCAGCTTCCCATACAGTAGCCACCGAAACGGTGCTTTGATCATTAAAACCTAGATATTCTTCCCATTTCTGCTTTAGGTAGTTCTGAAAGTCACTATTTTTCCACATGTGTCGAGGAAACGACCACTTAAACTCACCTGCCTTTACTCCTCTCCAGTCTATGCGTACCATCGCATAATCCAAGATCAAAATCGGTTCAATTTCTGCATTTAATATCGTCCCAATATCTTTCTTGGAAACCAGCACATAATCAATCCTAGACCAGGTTCAGTGGACTCTCGACAGATGTGTGTAGTCTCTCTCCCCCCCGTGCAGCATCCTCCACACATCCACCAATCCTCCCATTTGGCATAAATAGCTCACCCCTCTCTTATTCCATCCTCTATTCCCCTGTGGGTTAGATTTATCCAATTCGGGATTGTGAGGACAATTAAAGTCTCCCGCTATCACTATTGGGACTTTCGGCGCTGCTTCAATTTTCCACAGCATGCACTTAAAGAAGCTATGTTCATATACATTAGGTGCATAGATGTTGCCTATGAACATTTCCTCTCCATTCAAACGAAGGTGTAAAAACAGAAACCTCCCCAGGGGATCAGTCTCCTCTCCTAGTATTTCTACTTGAATCTTTTACTGATTAGCACTGCCACTCCCCTTTTTCTTCCTCCCTCTGATGCGGCATCCACATGACCCACCCAATCTTTATTCAATTTGGCATGCTCCTTGGCAGTTAGGTGTGTCTCCTGTAAGAGGGCTACTTGGGCCTTCCCTTTCTTTAATGCTCGTAATACTTTTGTGCGCTTGATAGGGGTGCTTATACCTCCTACATTCCAAGTGATATTCCGTGAACACCTCTGAAAAGAAATACCATCCTTTCCGCATGATCTAATACTTAGATTCAGCAGAAATACACATGTCTATGTCTACCCAAATCAATAATTGTTGCCCTTGGTGATGGCCCCACCCTGAAAAATTGCCCCCCCCCCTTATGTTATATGTTACACCGCTTTGACCCGGTGAAAAGCGGTATATAAATGCAGTTAAATAAATAAATAAATAAAATTATGCACAATTCAGGTCCCATTAGTACTTTGTGAATTGATCATCTTTACAGCAGTGTGTTATATCTTATTCCAGTTTACTGGGGGTTGCCCAGCCCCAATGCCCAGATTGTTCCCTGCATACTGCGCAGCTCTTATTACAGCAAGCCCGTCTAGCAAATACATTGTGCCGATCAACCGGATTATTAATTTTCTTTGACGATTGTTCTCCTCCTTCTTCTCCTCCTTCCCCTCCCACCCTCCCAGTCTTATATTCCCTGCTTCCCCTTCCTTCCCTTTTATCCTTTTACCCTTTTACCCTTGTACCTTCCCTCCCTCTCCCTTCCCTGCCCCTCCCTTCCTCCCCTTCCCTACCTCCCCCTTCCACTCCCCTTAAGAAACCAGTTCTTAATTCCACCCTCAGCACTCTCAGCCGATGTCTCAATACCCTTTGGACACTGCAGGGCCGCCTCGGTCTGCTCTCTTAGGATCCACTTATTCTCTATCCCTCATTAATCAAGTATGATATTTAACATGTATATTCATTGCAACATTAACATCTTACAATCTCAATGAATATTTATTACTCTTTAGCTGTTTTGAGCGTCCATCATGGTCCTCCGATACTTGTTGTCGGCTCCACCAAAGTACTTTCTAGTCCCGTCACAGTTTTTAGCCGCTTCAGCTGACTCAAAAACATGATTCCGCCCCGAATGTGAGACTCGGAGAACCGTGGGGAAAGCCAAAGTGAACCTCACATTTTTCTGGAACAGTGTTGCACAGACTGGGGTAAATTCCCTGCATTTTGCCGCTACCGCTGCTGAATACTCTTGAAAGATTAGCAGTTTCTGATTTTTCAATGTTAAGTCTCTCTTCCATCGATATGCTTGAAGTATCTGTACTTTGTGTTGAAAGTTCAAGACTCTCAATATCACCACTCTTGGGTGTTATTGAGCTCCCATTTTTGCTTCAAGTCTGTGGGCATGCTCCACTTTTAATTCCCCTACTAAGGAGTCCAAGCCCAGCTCTTTCAGGAGCCATTTCTCAAGCAATGGTATTAACATTTGGTCTGAAGTTGATTCCGGTACACCTACTATGCGCAAGTTATTTCAACGTGATCTATTCTCTAGATCCTCCACCTTATTTAGCAGGGCCTCTATCTTGGTACGCTGCAGCTCAATGTCTCTTGCCTGCCGTCCCTCGTCATCTTCTATCGCCGCCACTCTGTGCTCAAGTTCATCCATTCTATGGATCATTTCTGCTAACGCAGTCCCTACTGATTCCAGCTTTGTCATAATTTGATCAAATTTCGGGTCAAGGAATCTTACAACCTCTCTGCTCCTTTGGTTTCCTTTGTATAGCAGCCTAGTTTCGGCTCTGCCTGTTTTTTGAGGGTTGTGAGTAGTATTTTTCAGCGATTAATTCCGAAGCAGCCCCGGAGCGAGTAGAGACACGTCCTCACTCGCTCATTTGTCACACACCACCCTCTAGTATTTTATATTTTAAGTGCATACATTTGTGCTGTGCCTATGCTCCACCCAAACTCCACCCTGCACATGCCAACACTGAAAGTATGCACAATCAGACTTTGTGTATGCTTACGGAATTGAAATCACCTGGAGAATCTCTCCATTATCTGATAGCTAACCAGCTGTTCCTGTTGGCTATCTGGAACCCATGCTGAGGCACATTGACACTTTCGCAACCACTAAGGGCTCCATAAGATCATGCCCCACTGCGGTATGACAAGAATCTCTCCATTACCTGATTGCTTACCAGCTGTTCCTGTTGGATCTCTGGAACCTGTGCCGAGGCACGTTGATGCTAACGCAGCCACTAAGAGCTACATAAGATCAGGCCCCACCATGGGACGAGAAGGATCTCTCTATTTCCTGATTGCTTACCAGCTGTTCCTGTTGGCTCTCTGTAACCTGCATTGAGATACATTGATGCTAATGCAGTCTCTAAGGGCTACATAAGATCAGGCACCATCATGGGATATGGTCATGGGTGAGTGTGCCCATGGATGTGTGCTCTGAATTGGCATGTCCAAAGGGGCAGGACCTGTCCCTTTGGAGCCCCTTTGGACAATGTTGGAAATTTGGATGGGGTGACTGTTTGCTGTTATGGGGAAGCATAAAAATAGGGCCTCCCTTTCTTCAACCATGAAGGCTGCTAAAATGACTGGTCCTATTGATGCTCACTTTAAACCAGTAGGAACCACTTTGGTGGTTCTGTTGTCTCCTTTGGTTGGAGTGGGGGCTTTTACTCTGAGTACTCTTTCACCTTCTCCATCCTCCATTTCTCAGGATGTTTTAATCTTGCCCAATCAAAATGATAAAACTGCCAAGGTAAACGCCTATTCCTTAAAGGAGGGGTTGGTTTCCCCAGGTTTAGCTCCCCTTCCGGACTCCTTCTTGACTGTTGACTCTTCAGTGAATAAACCAGTTTATCCTTTCCCTTTACCAATAGAGTTTGTAACACCTATGGAGAAACTGCAATTGCCTAGGGAAGTTTCCCTTAAGGAGATTTACGAGGTTGTCTCATGAATTGAATTGTCTCTACTGTCTTCGTTGATTAAAATTTCTGGGTTTACCACTGAGGTGGTGGCTAAGCTTTCAGAACATGAGACCCATTTGACTGATATTGATAATTGTTCTAAGTTAGTTTCACGGGTCTCTGTTCTCCAAGCTGTACTTACCTCCTCAGTACAGGATTCTGTTGTATTGCATCGTCAAAATGAGATTTTGGGGAATACTTTGCGTTCAAAAAATCTGTGTTTTCTTAATTTTGCATGCACCCACTACCTTTTGCTGTCTATTCTTTTTTACAAATTTCTTAAAGACGTTTTGCAACTTCCTGATTTTGATTTAAGTCGTTTGTTGAAAATGTATTATATTCCTAAGGGAAGAAAGATGACTACAGGTGCAGAGGGTGCAAATCAGGAATTTTGATATGATTTCTAAGCCTGGTATGGATTTGTCTAATTTTCTGGAGTCATGGGTGGAAGAGATTCCGTCCCATGCAACTTTTATTATTACCTTTGTTAGTGAGACAGATAAGGATAACATTCTTCGGATGTATTTTACTCAAAAGTCTGAGAAGTTTGTGGACAGACAATACAAGTTTTTTTACTGGTGTATGCAAAGACATAAAAAAGCTCTGTTAGAGCTCAGGTCGCAAGTCCTGGCTCTCAGAGCATCCTTCTATTTGAAATATCCCTGCAAACGTTTAATTGTTTACCCAGGCAAGAGATATATTTTCTTTGAATCTGAGCAATTGGAAGTTTTCTTCAGGGGAAAGAGTGATTTTCCTTATATAAGTTCTGATCGTTTGATTATGTATAAGGGGGTTAGTTTATGATTTATTTCAGAGGTATTTTCCTGTTTGAAGGATTCTCCTTGATGTGGACTTCACTGTATATAGTTTTCTATGCTTTTTTCTTGTTGTATAATGTTAAAATTTGAAAAAAAAAAGAATTCCATCACCTATAGTACGCATACAATTGCCAATTCGTAAGCTTAAGCCCCTGAAAATAGGGACTTATCTGTATTAATAGCATGTATCTTATTTAATTAACTTTTTACAGACTACTTTTTTTAGAGTCAAAACTGTTTACAGATATCTTGAACTTACAAAGTTTACAAGGAACACATCACACATTTAACTTATAGGCATACGCATATGTAACAGATCTGTAATTGGGGTGCGGGTGAGGGGGACAGAATTATAACATGAACATGACAGTCTTGAATGTAATTGTGTACAGTATTTTTACATGGCACTTTTTAAAATCAGTCCCTACATATTCATGGCCCCCAAAATTTATCAATATTCATGCTGCAGCTTTCTGAATCATCTGCAATGACAGCTGTTCATTTCCTGTTGCTTTTCTCATTGTAGCATCTATTCTTTTTTTGTCAAGTTTTTCCTGATTAGCAAACAACATAATTCATGGAATTTGAAAGAAAAATGTGCAGGCTGTACTTCTAGGGCACATCTGAAAAATAAAACTTTATTGCAGTTTGTGTTGCAGTGCAGCTTATCAGTGATAGAGCATTAACTATAACTGAGAGGTTTAGCATCATTATACACTGTCCTAGCCGAATTTTAAACACCCAGACTGAATAATGCCCCAGCATTGCCTCCCTAAGTACAATAAAGGTCTCATCAAGGCAAATTAGTTTAATATAGATAACAAGCATTCACTTTCTTCAGTCCTAAAGATTACGACTCATGTATAATTTATGCTCAATTCATGAATATTTCATTGTGGTTCAAGCTTGATTGAGTCTTTGCGGTACCCTTAATTGTAATTACATATTAAACTTAGATGTTCAACTTATTTTGATTCAGGGATTTAATCTGTTTTTATAAAGTGCATACAATCTCCAGCTCAGGAAAACAAACTACTGTATTCACAAAGAATCCTGTCAACTTCTTCTAAGGAGATAGCCCTTTCCAATAAGTTCATGTCATAAAGTGTTTCATAGCTTTTATTTTTCAGAATTATTGTGCATATTAGCTAAAGACAAAAAATGACATTTCATAAGCAGGTAACTGTAAAAATATAGGATGCTCAACAAAGCAATAAATAAATCACAAACTTTGAAATTTGATAGCCCTGAGTGCAAAACTACCGAACTAGTAGAGATTCAGTCTGGAGGACTAGGAAATTGAAGGAGAAATGTAAATGCCATGAGAATGGGACTTCCAGTTGCTTTGACTAGAATTTAATTACTATAATGTGTTAAGGGAATAATGCACAATATTTGCCCCTTAATGTACATTCATAGGAAAAATTGTGCATTATTTCACCTTAACGTGTGTTCTTTCACATCAATGTACACTGCGTAATAACGAGAGGTACGCACCATGTTTTTTGTATTTGCTTGCATTTTCACAATTTACAAGCATTCCATTTGAATAATATAAAGCACAGGAAAAGTAAAAAAATACACTTAGGAAAAATAATTCCTACTGTTTTAGGCAATAAAAATTATGAACCCCAGAGCATAAAGTGAAGGAAAGCAATTAAGGAAATTTAAAAAAAAATCAAATAGCAAATATCCTTTTTACTTCCCTTCCCTTATCTTCTCACCCCCTCTCCCCACTTGTGATTGATACCCCAACCTTCTCTCTGCTTTCAGGGTCTCTATGCTCATTTTCGGATGTCCAAAGTATGAATAGGGCTTCCAAAATGACCCCCTTAGTGTTCAAGAAAAAGCTTGATTGAAATGGCTCAGAGAAAACATATTTAACTTCATGTCAAATACAGATATATAGTATTGGTTGTTGGGTTGTATCTTGTTAGATTTTTATGCTATATTTCTTATTTGTGTATTTTTGTAATCCACCCCAAGATGACATGATAGTATGGAACCTAGCTCAAGTGTCTCATACCTCATCCTTAAAACTTTCTTCCTCCTTCTCCTGCGTCAGTCTCCTTAGGTCTAGAAAGATCCAAATTTTATATTCCATATAAGTGGAGGCCAATTCCAAAAGGTGCATGCCTGATCCATGGGGACACCCAAAACTTGAACAGGGCCAAGTTGGACCTGATTCCGCAACTGAGGGAGCTATACATAGCCACAATTGTGGAATCGGGCAGACAGACAGCCCGGCATGCACCCGATTCCCTGGAGGGAGATGTCTTGGAGACTGCCTGTCCCCACCGCACAAGGCTCTGGCTGGCGTGCCAATGCAGTGGTATCCCATCGCCATGGCACCGGCACATCCAGTTGGCAGTATGGAATCTTCTGCCCCCACACAATATTCTCAGGCTGTCAGCAGGAGCCCACAAGGGCAGGTCATACCAGCAGGCTCCATCCTGTGCCACTCCAGTGGGGTAGAATAGGCTGGCCATCCAAATTGCCACCGGGGTACGTACAGAGGCCTTTCCTGAATAGCCTCTGTATACCCCGGCACCTGGCCACGCCCCTTCTCCACCTCCTCTCCACCCCCGCACTGCCCCCTCCAACACATGTACTGTACAGTGCTCCCTGCACAAACACTGTGTATGTGTGGGGAGTGCTAGCGACAGAATTGGGGTTAGGAGCTGAGCATGGGTTGGATGTCCAGCCCACATGTCCAATACCGCTTTTCATGACACGGAATACCCCCCATAGCCTCTCTGTTCTGAAACACCCCCCCCCCCTCCACGCACACATACACACAAATTCAATATTCAATCATGATTTTGAGTGAAAACCAGGGTAACTAGTAGTGTCCTCCTTAATCTAGTAGTGCCATCTTGCACTATAGATGACTCCAGATAGGTAGAGGGGTCTAAACTATATCTAGATTTATCCAACTCATCCCAGGTTCCTTGTGACCCTCTTGCAATTTCCATACCAGGAAGAAAAAAAGCTTACTAATAAGAGGCATCCCTTCATCTGATATCTTCAAGATCTACCAGAGAAGCTTGTGGAAAACAGCAAGAGGCATCATAAAGGAAATATTAAGAAACATAACAGCTTTTTGCAAGTTCTCTATCTTCCCTGCCAGGATGTTACTTCTTGCTTGAGCTGCATAGCATCCCGTTCCAGAACTCAACTCTGTCCATTATCAGTTTCTCTTGCCTGCATTCTAGGATGAACAACAGTGGTAATAAGAGGCAATGATGTAGGAATTTTCTCCAGTGAAGATACAGCTGGCCAAACACAGTCAAGTCATATTAGAGAGTTTATATAGAAATGCGTAGACCTAATTTTATTAAGATCCACTAGTACCTCTGCTGCAGTCAACATGCACAGACCTGGACACAGGGATTCTGCTAACAAAATTGGCAACAAAGTAATAATGGGTGATTTCAATTACCCCAGTATCGACAGGGTCAATGGCACATCAGGACATGATAAGGAGATAAAGTTTCTAGATGACATAAATGATTATTTCATGGAGCAGCTGGTTCAGGAACTGACAAGAGGAGGAGCTATTTTAGACATAGTTTTCAGTGGATCAAAGATCTGGTGGAAGAGATAATGGTGTTGGGGCGACCTGGAAACAGTGATCATAACATTATCCAATTTGGTTTAATAAATGGAGAGAGGACAGCAAGAAAACGATGATAAAATGAGGAAAATGGCTAGAAAAAAAATCTAAAAGGAAGAGCTGCAAAGGCTAAGGGGTATGTTTACTAAAGGATGTTAAGGGAGCCAGTGTGCCATTAACACCTATTATTGCCACCCTTGTGCCCTTTACGCACTGAAAATGCTGCTTTAAGGTGTGTTAAAGGCTTTGGCAGCATAAAGTGAGTTGTGGGCGGAGAGTGGACGTTAACGGGGTGGAGAGAGGGCATTAACAACATGTCTTCCCTTAACACGTATTGCACAAAAGGGTCCTAAAGCGCCTTAATGCTGAGAACCCTAGCGCAAAGTAAAACCATGTGGAAAGGGTATATTTTGAGGAGAGAAAGCCTATTTTAATGTCTGCGATGTAATGCACAGACAGGGGAGCCCATGATAGTGATAGTAGTGCTCCATTAGTAGCAACAGCACAGTGCCCAAGTATGAAAGAGCACTATGTTGATGGTGCAAATGGGGCAAAGTAGATGGCACATGGGTTATGCAGTGGGGATTTCTGGTGCACAGGATGGTCCAGGCAGCTGCCCAGGTGTCACATAAGAACATAAGATTACAAAATATGCCAGACTTTGTCAGACCAAAGTCTATCACGCCCAGTATCCTGTGTCCAACAGTGGCCAGTCTAAGTCACAAGTACCTAGCAGTTTCCCCAGAGGACACACAGGATCCACAATGCTTGTAGTGAGGAAAGCAGTGGATATTCCAGGTCCTCTTTAATAATGGTTTATGGACCTTTCTCCAGGAACCTGTCCAAACCTTTTCTAAACCAGCTACACTAACAGCTTTTACAACATTCTCCAATAAGGAATTCCAGATTTTGTTTACACATTGGCTGAAAAAAATATTTTCCCCTAGTAGTCCTAAATGGGTTGCACTGTAGCTTATTTGCATGGCCCCTAGTCTTTCTACATATTGATGGCGTAAACAATCGATGTTTACCTGTTCCACTCCAGTCAATAATCTATGGACCTCTATCATATCTCCCCTCAGTTGTCTCTTCTCCAGGTTAAAGTGCCCCAACCTTTTTATCCTCTCCTCATAGGGTATCCTGCCATCCGCATTACCATCTGTGATGTCTGTCATGATCCCACAGTGACAATGGTGGCACACAGACATGCTACTGCTGCGGAAAGGAGATGTGCCACATGGGAAGTCCAAGGTTCCGGCCACACCAGGCACAGATCCCAGCTGGCTCCCTCTCTACTTCTGCTGAACCCAGATGTGGGGGAAGAGGTCGATAGTGCCAGCAGCTGTAGCCCTCCAGGTAGCTGCAACATGCAGTTGCCCATGGGATTACCACAGCAGTGGCTGTCATCCTCCCCTCCCCCCCCCCGAGACATATCATTGACAGGCAGTGAGGGGTCCTTGTAGATGGTAGAGGGGGCTGTGTGGCCATCCATGTAAGCCTCTGCCCCCACCCATCTGGACCTTGCACCCTAGGCACCCGCCAACCTGCATGTTGGATGGGCTGGGACTGCACACCGCCTAGACAAACAGCACACAAGCATGTCAGCATGGTGTGTGGGGGGGGGGGGTTGGCGGAGGGGGTAGAAGCACCTGCCTGCAGCAGACCAAAGCCATGCCCTGGTCCTGTGCGCTGTGTGCATTGCAACATGTGCCAAGGTCTGTCTGATGCGAAGCATGTCAGCCCCAGGGAGTGCTGTAACTGTATGGCAGCACTGTGGCTCTTGCACAGAGTTGATGTATATATGAGTGGAAGGCATGGCAATCAAAGATTTGAGTCCTGACTGTGGATCGTGCATTGCATGTCCCTGTGGCTAAACATTAGCCCACAGTGCATGTACAACACCAACAAGTGCAACCCCCAATGAATTAGTCAGCAAAGGTACAAACACCCATCAGCCACACAGACAAGCTCCACTATCCACAGATGGATGGAGATCAGGCTGATAGTACTGCCACACTGAGCGGGCGTTAACATCAGAGAACGCTACTAGCTTCTGCACAATGAGCACACATTAACAATGCTAGAGCTGATATCTGGACCAAGGTGGCAGGCAGAAATTCTAACCATCCCTATTTTTGCACAGCACAGCGATATGAGTGTGTGTGTATGTGTATGTCTATCCATTGTTTTGTGGCTTTCTACGCCTCCCTGAACCTTGCAGTGCCTAAGCTGTTTCCAGTGTTAGTCTACAAATGTACATGATGAGGAGCAAAGTATTGTGGGTATGGCCTGAAGCAGGGTGGATTGGCCAGGTTGGGTCTACATCAGAGGTATGGTCAATGGCTGAGATTTCATAGTGCCCATCTGCCACCTGCATGGACTGGATGGCCACAGCATGTCATGTTGGAAGGGCACTCTCACTCTGACTGAGCAGTGACCATGGCATGGTTTTGTATCCACATAATGCTATTTATTTATTTATTTAACGTCTCTTCTATGCCACGCTATTCATTATCAGTGTGGTGTACATTTAACTGAACCTTATACAATGCAGACAGGGCTGCATTGTATTTACAATAAACAGGAACTATAATTTGGACATAACTGGGGTAACTTTCTACAACTTATTTACACTAATAACTGTACAGTACACACTAAGATTTACACGGAGTTGCACCGATGGGGCTAGCTGCCCTCTAGTGTTCTGGGTGTGCTGTTGGGGGAGTCTTGGTGATTGGTGAGACTGTTTGCAAGCTGACCTTTGGGGTTGACCTCTGAGTAGTGCCGTATGAATAGGTGGTGCTTCAGCGCCTTCCTGAATTGGGCCAGGTCGGTGATTGCTCAAATGGCTGTAGAGAGGGCATTCCAACATCTGGGTGCATAGTACATGAAAGCCCTATTAGATGTCACCTGGGTGCATTTTGTTGTTTGCTTTGGGATTATCAGTGTATTGACAGCTGTGGATCTTCTGGATCTGTTCAGGGGTGTGGGGTGGATTAGCTTGGTGATGGAGGTGGAGGGTTGGTTGTTTATGGCCTTGAAGGTCATTACTAGGATCTTAAAACGTAGTCTGCTGTGGATTGGTAACCAGTGGAGTTTCTTCAGGATTGGTGTAATGTTGTCCATTCTTGAGATTCCGTATAGAATACTGACGGCTGCATTCATTGCAAGCTGGAATGGATTCAGTGATGCTTGCGGGAGCCTATTAGGATTATGTTGGTGTAATCGAAGTGTGGGATTACCAGGGTTTGGTAGATCATTCGGAAGTAGTCGGGGTCCAGTAGAGGTCGTAGATGTCCTAGTGTCCGTACTTTATGGTATATTGTCTTGACTGTGTTTCTTATGTGGGTTTTCACGTCCAGCCGTTGGTCCAAGGTGACACCTAGGTAACGGATTGTGGATTTGGCTATCAACTCAGCGTTCTTCACCTTTAAGGAGGCTGGCAGGGTGAAGCCTTGGTTTCTCATGATGACGAGGACGTCTGTCTTCTTGTGGTTTATCCAGAGATTTTGTGTATGGAGCCAGTCAGCAACTGCGTCGAAGCAGCTTGTCAGTGGGGAGAGGTCTGGCTGGTCCGTTGCAAATGGCATGTAGAGTAGAACATCATATGTGTAAACCAGACAGGAGATGTTAAATGAGCATATCAGGGCGCAGATGGGCTGCATGTATGTGATGAACATCAGTGCCGATAGCGAGGACCCCTGTGTTACGCCCTGTTTTTGTAGGAACGGTTATGAGGTTGTGGTGCCGGTTCTTACGTGTTTCCATCTGTTGGTCAGGTAGGATTTGCACCAGTTTAGAGCTGTGTCCTGTATTCCCTTTTCCTCGAGACTTCCCAGGAGTATCTCATATAGTACCTGGTTCCAGTGATGTGGGTGCAATTCCTGTCCTGGGGGCCTGATCACTGAATCAAATGCTGGGTATACCAAGCCTGTGTACACATAGTTGCTCTGTGCAGATATAATGTGTACTGACCAGTGGACTGTCTGCAGTTGGTACATGTATGGCTGTGGTGGGCAGCAGGTGCAGTCTGATTATGCTTGCTATGGGTGATTGTTAGACCTAGATGGATAGGATGTGAATTGTTCCAGGCCTACTCCCTGTGGTAATGGTAGGGCCAGTGGACTCTAGTAACAATCCCATGCGAGCCTAGATGCTACCGTTGCGTGCCCCCCGTGCCCCCACCCCTGCGCCCATTGGCCTGTTAACTCGCATTAAAGGGCCCATAGGGTGCTTTATGCTGGAATGCCCTCTACCACCCAACGCCTTTTTAGGATTAACACCCCTTATCACTGTTGTTAATGCCTATTACCTTAGCGTGCTTTAGTAAACATACCCCTAAGAGTTTACATAAGGCCTACGCATTGCTTAAAAATACCAATCTTTGAAACTCAGACTAGATATATCCCATGCTTTAATAAAGGTAGAAGGAAGATCAAATGACTGCCATCATGGTTTAAAGGTGAAATAAGAGAGTCTGTTAGAGCCAAAAACACTTTTTTCAAAATGGAAAATGGATAGAAAATAAGAAAACAGAAATAGCATAAGTATTGGTAAGTTAGATGCAAAGCATCAATAAGGCACGCAAAGAGAAAGTTTGAAATGAAGCTTGCCATGGAAGCAAAAACTCTTGAGAACTTATTCAGATACATTTGAAGCAAGAAGACTGTAAGGGAGTCAATTGGACCATTAGATAACAGAGGGGTAAAAGGGGCACTAAGGAGGACAAGGCTATAGCAGAGAAAAAGAGTAGTTACTCACCTGTAACAGGTGTTCTCCAGGAGCAGCAGGAATCAGTCCTCACTTATGGGTGACGTCGGCGCCGACGGAGCCCTCGCGGAGCAATTTCCCCAGCTTTCGAAGAAATCCTTTGGGATTGCAGCGCGCAGGCGCGGTCCTCTTCCTGCCCAAGGATGCCATCTTGCTCAGTCGAATGACATAGCGGAAGACAGCAACCATAAAATGACTGCAACTCCAGGGGAGGAGGGAGGGTAGTGAGGACTGATTCCTGCTGCTCCTGGAGAACACCTGTTACAGGCGAGTAACTACTCTTTCTCCAGGACCAAGCAGGAAGTCAGTCCTCACTTATGGGACTCCCTAGCTTAAGGCTACCGGAGAACTCAAGCTGGAAAGAGAGCTCCCTCCAGCTCAACCGCACAGAAGGAAGGAATCTTCTCTGAATACGAATCTGGCCGGTAGCCAACATCGGGGCCGGTGGGTAGGAGTTGCCTAAACCTCAAAGAGATTGTGGAGGACTGCCTGTCCGAAAGCACTATCCCTGCGGGACTCCCTCTCCAGGCAGTAATGAGCCGCGAAAGTCTGGCTAGAAGACCAAGTAGCGGCCCGGCAGATGTCTGCCAACGGAACCGAGCGGAGGTGTGCGACAGACGCCGCCTTCGCCCGGACACGGTGCGCCGTGACTCGACTCTCCAAAGAGAGGCCGGCTGCCCCATATGCCCAGGCGATACAGTCAGCTACCCAGATGGACAGCGTACGCTTCGACACAGATAACCCCAACCGGTTGGGGTCAAAGGAAACGAAAAGCTGGGCAGCTTTCCTATGCTCACGTGTACGGTCAAAGTAGAAGGACAGGGCTCTTCGACAGTCCAGGGTATGCAGAACAGTCTCAGCTCTGCTGGTATGTGGCCTGGGAAAGAAGGTCGGAAGAACCACCTCTTGATTGATGTGAAAAGAGGAAACCACCTTAGGAAGAAACTTAGGGTGAGTCCGTAAGACAACCCTATTCCTGTAGAACCTAGTGTAAGGGGGCTCCGACACTAGGGCCTGTAGTTCACTAACGCACCTAGCGGAGGTGAGGGCTACCAAGAAGAGAGCTTTCCATGAGAGGAAGCGGAGGGAGCAGGTAGCCATGGGTTTGAAAGGCGGGCAAGTAAGCCTTTGTAAAACCACATTGAGGTCCCAGTCAGGAGCCGGAGGGTGCAACGAGGGCTTAAGCAGAAGCAGGCCCCTGAGGAAACGCGCCACCAAGGGATGCGAGGAAAGGGGCTGGCCCTCCACCGGCAAATGATGTGCAGAGAGAGCACTGAGGTGGACTCTGACAGAGTTGGACTTGAGGCCTAGATCGGAGAGGTGCAGCAAGTATTGCAGTACCACTGACACTAGGCAGGCGAAGGGGTCCTCAGAACGCTGAGAACACCAGGCGGAGAAGCGATGCCATTTGAGTGCATAAGACTTCCGGGTAGAAGGTCGCCGAGACGCCAGGACGACAGCTTCCACCTCCGGGGGGAGCGAGAGCGGGGCCAGGACTACCCTCTCAGCAGCCAGGCCATCAGGTGAAGGGCCCGGAGGTTGGGGTGCAGAAGAGTACCCTGATCTTGGGTCAGAAGATTGGGCTGAAACCCCAGAGGGAGAGGGGTGTCCACCGCTAACTGCAGGAGCAGAGGAAACCAGGGTTGCCTCGGCCATCGGGGTGCTATCAGGATCACGTAGGCCCCGTCCCGGGCAACCTTGAAGAGCGTCTGGGACACCAGCGGCGTGGGAGGAAAGGCATACAGTAGGCCTTTGGACCACGAAATGAGGAAAGCATCCGGGGCCACTCTGAGGGGATGTGGATGCCGAGAGCAGAACCGGGGAAGCTGCCGGTTCAGGGGACTGGCAAAGAGGTCCACGGCGGGGGTGCCCCACCAGCGGAAGATTTGCTGGGCAACGCCGGGGTTCAACCTCCACTCGTGGGGCTGCAAGACCCGGCTCAGCCTGTCGGCCAGGCAATTCTCCTGCTCGGGCAGGTAAACAGCCTTGAGGAGGATGTCGTGGCCGACAGCCCAGGAGCACAGTCGCCGGGCCTCCTGACAGAGCAGGAGGGAGCCCGTGCCCCCCTGTTTGTTCACGTAGAACATGGCCACCTGATTGTCCGTCTGCACCAGTACGGACTGGCGAGAGATGAGGTGAGAGAAGGTCCGCAGAGCTAGGCGGATCGCCCGCAGCTCCAGGAAGTTGATTTGTTGAGCCGCCTCCCAAGGAGTCCAAAGGCCTTGAGTGCGCGCTCCCTGGCAATGCGCTCCCCATCCCAAGAGAGAGGCATCGGTTGTCAGCACCTGGGAGGGTGCGGGAGACTGAAAGGGCATACCCCGTACCAGGTTGGGCAGGTGGAGCCACCACTGCAGAGAGGAGACCAGGCGATCAGAGACCTGTAGAAGGTCCGCCAGACCTCCTGTGGCCTGATGCCATTGAGTGGGGAGACACCACTGGACAGGCCTCATATGCAGTCGAGCGTTCGGCGTGACATGGACCGTGGAGGCCATATGACCGAGCAGCTGCAGGAACCTCCGGGCCGGAACCGGAGATGCACTGTGGAACCTGCCGGCCAAAGCCATGAGCCTGTCGGCTCGCTCTCGAGGCAAGAAGGCACGAGCTCGCAGAGTGTCGAGCCGAGCTCCTATGAACTCGAGATCCTGAGAGGGGCGCAACGTGGACTTCCCGACGTTTATGACGAAGCCCAAGTGCTGAAGCAGAGCCACCGTACGCTGCGTGGCCTGCGCGACCTCTGGGGCCAACTGCGCCCGTACGAGCCAGTCGTCCAGGTAAGGAAAAACGAACAGGCCCTGAAGCCTCAGGAAGGCCGCGACCACCGCCAGACATTTTGTAAACACCCTGGGGGCGGAGCACAAGCCGAAAGGCAGCACGCGGTACTGATAGTGTTTCCAGGCCACTACAAATCTGAGATATTGTCGGTGGTCCGGATGAATCAGGATGTGAGTATAGGCATCCTTTAGATCCAAGGAGCATAGCCAATCTCCCTGCTGGAGGTAGGGCAGCAAGATTCCAAGGGTAAGCATCCTGAACTTTTCCCGCTGCAGGAACATGTTGAGGTTGTGCAAGTCCAGAATGGGTCTGAGGCCTCCCGTCCTCTTTGGGACCAGGAAGTATCTGGAGTAGAACCCCTGACCCCACTGAGGTTGGGGCACTGGCTCCACAGCCTGCTCCTCCAGTAGACCCTGCAGCTCCTGAAGGAGTAAGTCTCTGTGCAGAGGGGGCCTCGGAGGCTCCCCCGGAAAGCAGGGGGGAGGCACCTGGTGAAAATGCAAGAGGTAGCCCCTTTGAACCACCTGCAGCACCCAGGAATCGGATGTTATGGCTGGCCACCTGTGAGCGAAGTGGATCAGCCTGCCCCCCGTGCTGAGCGACGGGCGCGGAGGGGGAGAGGCTATGCTGGCATAGTCAAAAACCCCCACCCTGCTTGGGGGCCCGCGGCCTGCGGGAGCCATTCCCCTGACTCTTAGTCTGTGGGCACTGAGTGGAAGTCGCCGGTACTTCGTATTGAAGGAGGGATTGCTTATAGGCAAGCAAAAGGCTTCTTCCCCGGCCCCTTCCTCTTCTGTGTGGGAGCAGAGGTCTTTCGGGACAGTCGAGTCCGAGTGAGAGTCTCGGACTCGAGTTCCACAGCCTTATCGGACATGGGCTTGCCGAAAAGGTTGTCACCTCGACAAGGGACATCGACTAACTTGAACTGTACCCACAGCTCGAGGTCGGATGACTGCAGCCAGGCCTGTCGGCGGGCACCGATGCCGGCTCCGGCTACTCGGGCCGACGCCTCGAAGCCGTCATAGGCCGCCCGAGAAAGGAACTTTGAGCACGCTCGAATACTATCGGACTAGGCCAGGAACCTCTGCAAAGGTTCGTCGGAGAGACCAGCCGAGAACCCGGCGAGCTCCTTCGCCAAGTCTCGGAGGAACATGCCCATATACAGCTGGTATGTCTGGACCCTGCAGGCAAGCATGGAACCCTGGAAGCACTTCCTACCGAGGGCATCCAGGTTATGGGCCTCCTTACCCGGGGGCACCGAGGAGTGCATCTTTTGACTCTTAAGCCGATGCATTGCCGATTCCACAACCATGGAGTGGTGTGGCAGTTGCGCCTTCTGGAACCCGGGGCTCTTGCGGACTCGATAAATCAAATTGATCCGCTTGCTTAACACCGGTGTCGAGGCCGGGCTTTCCCACATGCGGAAGAGCAGCCGCTCTAGCATCGGAGGGACCGGCACGGTAAAGGCCTCCTTCGGGGGAGAGTCGTACTGGAGTGCCTCAAGCTCTTCCGCGCGAGGCTCCTCCTCTGGATCCGCGGGGAAAGCCAAAGCCTTGGCCATATCCCGCACAAAATCAGAGAAGCGCGTATCCTCCAGAGGGGAACGCCTTCGAGGCTCCGACTCGGGCGAGTCGGAGGGGACGCACCGGGTCTGAAAAGAGCCGGGTGACTCGTCCCCTTCCGTGTCCCAGTCCGACGCCTCCGTGGAGGAATCGAGGGGCTCCGTGCGGGCGAGGGTTCGTCCCGACGCCGACGCCGGCGTCGATGACCTCGGTCCAGAACAGGAGGCCAAGGGAGACCTCGACCGAGGATCGACTCGAGCATGCATCGACTCGAGGATCGACTCGGCCGCCGGGGTCGACTTGGGCGTCGACGTCCTGGTGGTCTGGGCGGATGCACTGGCAATGCCAGTCATCCAAACCCGCTGCTGGTCCAAGAAAGTAGAGATACTGTGCTCCAAGGATGTCAATCTGAGGTCAAGCCCAGAAGACCCGGCAGCCACCGACTCGGGCCCCGACGGCATCAGGCCCGACGACGGTTCCGTAGGGGAGTCCAGGAGGACAATAGTACTCATGTGCGGCTCCACCTCGAGTCGAGGAAGTTTAGAAGGTCTCTCCGCCTCCGAGGACTCGGGGCGGCTGGCGGGGCTATGCGACCCGGCCCGCGAGGGACCAGGAGCGTCCTCCGACGCCACCCGCGCGAGTTTCCTCTGCCGACGATGCTCCCATCCAGGGGACCCCCGCTCAGAGAAACTCCGACGGAGCTCGTGGCCGGAGTCACGAGACGTCGATGCCTCCGACGAGGTCCGGGCCGGACCGGACTCGGGGTCAGAGAAGATTCTGTCCTTTTGCGATTGCCGACTCCTCAGCGACTTGGAGGACATCTTGCCACACGGACCACAGCTCCCAGAGTCATGGTTGGGTCCGAGGCAACGGAGGCAGAAATTATGCGTGTCTGTAAGAGACATTAATTTAGAACAATGATCACATTTTTTGAACCCGCTGGTAGCCATAGGGGGAAAAAGGGCCCCTGCGAGGTCGAAAGACCGGGCCGCCAGGGGTGGAAAATAAGTGGCGGGAACGCCAGTTAAAAACTGAAAAAAAAAAGAAATGTGAATGGACTCGATAAGGAAAAAATCGAGGCCGGGCAGGAAAAGGACACGCGAACCGAGAAAACAATAAAGAATTAATCAACTTTTTCAGCGGTGGTAACAAACTACGTCTGTAGGGCTCCGCGGAAAAAAGAAGACTGAGCAAGATGGCATCCTTGGGCGGGAAGAGGACCGCGCATGCGCGCTGCAATCCCAAAGGCTTTCTTCGAAAGCTGGGGAAATTGCTCCGCGAGGGCTCCGTTGGCGCCGACGTCACCCATAACTGAGGACTGACTTCCTGCTTGGTCCTGGAGAATAAATGAATTCTTTCCTTGAGTCTTTACTGAAGAAAATATAGGGTAGATACCCATAAGGATACAAAAAGAAAGAGAGAATCACCTACAGAGAAATGCACAGCACATGAACACAAAAGGAGATATATTGGGATTCTAGGAATATAAAAATATTTCATGTTTATAAAAAAATGACCCAACATGGCCATGTTGCAGCATTATGAGCATTTATCAGGGGTTTAAATCATTACACTGCAGAAACCAAAATATAACAACATGTGGAGGCCGATTCTGTGCCCTGTACGCATGTCTGCTGTGCTTGTCCAAAACTTAGCCGGGGCCAAGATAGACATGATTCCACCGTCGGGGGTTCTAGACATACCCGCACTGGTGGAATCAGGGGGAATGCACATCCGGGCGCTTCCCATTTGCCGAGGAGAGGGACATATTGGGAGCTGCCCATCCCCATGCCAGAACGCCACTAAAGGGACGAGGGAGCAGTGGCACTTTTGCACCGTGGCAACGAGCCATTTACCAGATGGCTCAGAATACCAAAGCCCCCATCAGGCCCTGCAGAGCACTGCCTGGGCAGCCACCAGAAGTCCCTATGGTCTGGATCATGGCTGCAGGGGCTCAGCTGGGCCAAAGTCATGGCATGCGGGGGGCTGTGGCATGCGATCGCTGTTGCCCCCAGGACTTCTTCCACCATCGGGGTAGAATATGTTGGATGTCCTGGCGAGTGCCGGAGAATGTACACCAGCCTTTTCAGAATAGGCCCTGTACGTTCTGGCACCTGGCCACTCCCTGGCCTGCATGTCTATCGGCACTATTCACCATTCGTAATGCCCCCCATGGCTTCTATAAAACAATACTGCTTGGAACACAAAGGGGCATATCTACTGAAGGGCATTAGCTGCTACCATTGGGCTAATGCAAATTTATCTCCTGGCGATAGAAGCTATCATGGACAAAATGCAGATATCAAAGGCACTTTTCTGTGATATCTGCCTTTCGTGTGTTGCAGGATTTGGGCAGGGAGGAGACGCTCTAATTTTTGGCAACTATTTTTTGCCCCTTCTTCCCCCTGAATTTTCCTTTGTTTATCTTCAGCAATTGCCTACAATTGTAACCTTGGCCCTCCTCTCATTTCTTACCCTTTTGTGTCCTCCCTCCCTGTCTTGTCTGTCCCTTGTCCATGCATTTCCCCTCATAGTATTTTTTAAATGACTATTGTTCACTGCCTAGCTAACTTGGCCATAGGCGGTATATTAAACTGAATAAACTGTAACTGTAACACACAAAATGTTCATGCAAGGGCTGCCAAAATCAAGCCCTATTTATTTAGACAGTTTTTGTATACCACCTTATCCTTCAATCAAAGTGGTCACAACACAATTGGGGGATACATTTTTTTTTTAACATGAGGGGATATGAGACACATACACTAATACTGAAAGGGAACATGGGCTATGGAGGGTTAAGTGGTTTGCCCAAGACCACAAGGAGCACCTGTGGGACTAGAAACCCCAGTCCTTCAGGCCCAAGGTTGCTGTCCTCTAGTGGGATTTGTACCCCTGACCTTCCAGCTTGAGGTACCTTGCCCCAACCACTAGGCCACTCCTTCCCCTATTGGAGCTGAAGATAATGCCACCTCAAGAGGTAGCACTATCTGTCAGTGACTTTGTGTGTGATGCATCGCTGCCATTTGGCAACAGCTATCTGTCCTGGGGCTGAGTGCCCCCCCCCCACTGCCCTGATCACCCCCACTGATCCGACAGTATTGTTGGTGCCGCAGATGTACAGACAATACCAAAAAATATGCACCCCTTTTCAGTATTGATCCCCCAGGCAGCTCCTGACCAAGTTCAAAGCCATGCTAACCAATCAGGAAGCATCCCCTTCTCCCAGCCATCCCCGATGGACAAGAAATAATCCCGGCTAGCCAGATGGATCTCTACCCTCCCTCCCTCCTCTTTACCCCTTCCCTCCCTGAAAAACTAACCAACTAGTCTATCAGCCTAGTGGAGAGGGGGGCATGTCCCGTTCTCCCAATCCCCCTAAAAGGTCATATCTTTAATCAGTGGTGATCCAGTAGCAGCAGGGTCAGCAGCAGTCCTTTCCACTCCTGCCCCCTGCATTGCGGCTTCTCAAAATGGCCATGATCACATGGCTTGTAGTCTTGAAGGACTAGAAAGGGGGACTGTTACTTCTGGAGAGAAATCTGCAACTGTGAGTATATACTACTGGTAATTTTCTAAAAAGAATTCTTTGTATTAAAGCTACTTAATCTGTGAACCCACTGTTTTTTGTTGGATCAGTTAGGGCCTAGTAGCAGCAATTAAAGTTTGAATTTAAAACACAGAGGAGAGCTTTCTGGTTACATTTTATACCCAGCAGAGAGCTTGTAGTTTAAGTTTAATAGTCACTCAGGGCCAAGTAACAGCAAAGTACTTTTAGTTTAAATTTAACACACAGAAAAGAGCTTTCTGGTTAAATTTAGTACCCAGCAGAGAGCTTGTAGTTTAAATTTCATAAGAAGTTAGAGCCTAGCAGCAGCTAAGAGCTATAATTTAAATCAAATCAGAATTTAGCTTACCTCAGCAGCACAAGACAGGGTACTGTGTAGCAGCCCTCTTTTAATAAGTGTTATTTCCCTCCCTCCCTCCCCACACCCACCCTCCCCTGGGATAATCATAGCTTTATAGGTACTTACACATCTTAAAAGACAGGAGGTGCTTTCAGGTGAAGCTCATTACCCAAATCAGTCATACACTAAGGACCTGAGATTAATTAAGCTTCAGGTGAACAAGGTATATTAAACGTATTAGGTACAGTTTTATTGGTATAAATACCCATAGCAACCCCTAGTAAGTAAGAACTTAAAGATCTAGACACAAACTTAAAACTAAGATGCAGACAGCAGTCCAGCAGTGGGATGTTGGCTTTCCAGTCTTTTGCATTGAGTGTCACATGTATGATTTTCTCCCAGTTGGTGAGAGGTCTTACGTGTGCACTAGGTGCAAGGCGCTCTTTACTCTCAGGGAACAAGTCCATTCTCTAGAGGCTAAAGTAGCAGACTTGGAAAACATAAGACAGACAGAGAGGTACATAGACGAGACCTACAGGGATATAGTCCTGAAATCCCACCTCCAGTCTGGCAGCACCCCTGTTGCCATGGAGGAGAGAGGTCACGTGACAGGAGAGCATCACCCTGGTGTGGCAGGAAGTGATCCTGTAACTAGGACCTGTCCTCTCACACCGAGGAAGTTTCTCCAGGGCCATGTGCCCATGAGGGAAGGGTTAGGACAGCCGTTATAGTTGGTGATTCGATCATTAGGCATGTAGATAGCTGGGTGGCTGGTGGACATGAGGATCGCCTGGTAACATGCCTGCCTGGTGCGAAGGTAGCGGACCTCACGCGCCACCTAGATAAGGTCTTAGATAGTGCTGGGGAGGAGTCTGCTGTCTTGGTACATGTCGGTACCAATGACATAGGAAAATGTGGTAGGGAGGTTCTGGAGGCAAAATTTAGGCTTTTAGGTAGGAAGTTGAAATCCAGAACTTCCAGGGTAGCATTCTCCAAAATGCTTCCTGTTCCACGCGCAGGACCCAAAAGGCAGGCAGAGCTCCGGAGTCTCAATGCGTGGATGACACAATGGTGCAGAGATGAGGGTTTTGGATTTGTTAGGAACTGGGGAACATTCTGGGGAAAGGAGGGGCTCTTCCGAAGGGATGGGCTTCACCTTAACCGGGATGGAACCAGGCTGCTGGTATTAACCTTTAAAAAGGAGATAGAGCAGCTTTTAAACTAGATATTAGGAGAAAGCCGACAGTCGCCCAACAGCGGATGGTTTGCAAGAATGTATCCTTGAAGGATACTACCAAAAGCAGAGAGGTTCCACAAAAGAGTAAAGTAGCCCAAATGCCCTCAAGTATGGAGCAGACAGAGCTTAAAGATCCCAATTTACCCATGCCTAACAATAGCCAAATTAACATGAATAAAATACATTCTCTAAAATGCTTGTATGCAAATGATAGAAGTCTAAAGAATAAGATGGGAGAGTTAGAATATATAGCACTAAATGAAAGGTTAGATATGATTGGAATATCAGAGACATGGTGGAAGGAGGACAACCAGTGGGACACTGTGATACCTGGGTACAAACTATATCGTAATGATAGAGCTGATCAAATTGGTGGAGGGGTTGCGCTCTATGTTAGAGAGGGCATTGACTCAGAAAGGATTAAAGTTTTGCAGGAAACAAAATCTGCTGTAGAATCTATATGGATTGATATTCCATATAAAAGGGGGAAGGCGATGGCAGTGGGGGTGTACTATCGAGCACCTGGCCAGAATGACCAAATGGATGATGAAATGCTCAAAGAAATCAAGGAAGCTAACAAAAGTTACAGCGCAGTAATAATAATGGGTGATTTCAATTACCCCGGTATCGACTGGGTCAGTGTCACGTCAGGACATGCTAGGGAGATAAAGTTCCTAGATGAAATAAATGACTGTTTCTTGGAGCAGCTGGTTCATGAACCAACCAGAGGGGAAGCCATATTAGACCTAGTCCTTAGTGGAACACCAGATCTAGTGCAAGAGATAAGGGTGTTGGGGCCACTTGGCAATAGTGATCATAGCATGATCGCCTTTGATTTAATTAGTGGAGGAGGGATAGTAAGGAAATCCACAGTACTGCCTTTTAACTTTCGAAAGGGAGACTTTGATAAAATGAGGAAAACAGTTAAGAAAAAACTAAAAGGAGCAGTTGTGAAGGTTAAAGACGTACATCAAGCTTGGGTGTTGTTGAAAAATACTATCTTGGAAGCCCAGACCAGCTGTATTCCACGCTTTAAGAAAAGTGGAAGGAAGTCCAAAAAACTGCCAGCATGGTTTAAAGGTGAGGTCAGAGAGGCTGTTGTTGCCAAAAAAGCATCTTTCAGGAAATGGAAAAAAGAGCCAAACGACAAAACCTGGAAACAGCACAAGCACTGGCAAGTCAAATGCAAGGCATTGATAAGGCAGGCAAAGAGAGAATTTGAGAAGCTTGCTGCGGAAGCAAAAACGCGAAATAAAGACCTTTTCAAGTACATTCGTAGCAAAAAACCTGTGAGAGAGTCAGTTGGTCCATTAGATGATAAAGGGGTTAAAGGAGCACTAAGAGGCGACAAGGCGATAGCGGAGAGACTGAATGAATTCTTTGCTTCGGTCTTTACTGAGGAAGATGTAGGGATGTTACCCATGACTGAAGTGGTATTTAAAGGTGCGGAAGAATTGAAGGAAATATCGATACATCGGGAAGATGTCTTACAACTATTAGATAAACTGAAGAGTAGCAAATCACCTGGGCCGGATGGTATACATCCAACGGTGTTGAAAGAACTAAAATATGAAATTGCAGAACTGCTATCAGTAATCTGTGAACTATCATTAAAATCATCTCTAATACCTGAAGATTGGAGGATGGCCAATGTAACACCAATTTTTAAAAAGGGTTCTAGGGGTGATCCGGGAAACTATAGACCGGTGAGCCTGACGTCAGTACCGGGAAAAATGGTAGAAACCATCATAAAGAATAAAATTACTCAGCATGTAGATAGTCACAACCTAATGGGAGACAGCCAACATGGCTTTAGACAAGGAAGATCTTGTCTTACTAATCTGTTATGGTTTTTTGAAGGAATGAATAAACAGGTGGACAAAGGTGAGTCGGTTGATATTGTGTATCTGGACTTTCAGAAAGCCTTTGACAAGGTCCCTCATCAGAAACTTTTGGCAAAACTAAAGAATCATGGGATAGGAGGCAGTGTACTATTGTGGATCAGGAATTGGTTAAAAGATAGAAAGCAGATGGTAGGGCTAAAAGACCAATTTTCCCAATGGAGAAAGGTGAATAGTGGTGTACCCCAGGGATCTGTGCTGGGTCCGCTGCTTTTTGACATATTCATAAATGACCTGGAAAATGGAATAACGAGTGAGGTTATCAAATTTGCAGATGACACAAAACTATTTAAAGTTGTTAAAACCCAAGAGGATTGTGAAAAATTGCAAGAGGATCTTGATAAATTGGAAGACTGGGCATCAAAATGGCAGATGAAATTTTATGTGGACAAGTGCAAGGTTATGCACCTAGGGAAGAACAACCCAAACTATGGTTACACGATGCAAGGTTCCACATTAGGAACCACCACCCAGGAAAAAGATTTAGGCGTCATTGTGGATACCATGTTAAAAACCCTCGGCCCAGTGTGCAGCGGCGGCCAAGAGAGCAAATAGAATGCTAGGTATGATAAGGAAAGGAATGGAAAATAAAACAAAAGATGTTATAATGCCTCTATATCGTTCCATGGTGAGACCGCACCTTGAATATTGTGTGCAATTCTGGTCGCCGTATCTTAAAAAGGATATAGCGATTTTAGAAAAGGTTCAGAGAAGAGCCACCAAAATGGTAAAGGGGATGGAAGGATACTACTGTGAAGAAAGGCTAAAAAGGTTAGGGCTCTTTAACCTGGAAAAGAGACGGCTGAGGGGAGATATGATAGAAGTCTATAAATTAATGAACGGAGTGGAACGGGTAAACATAGATCGATTGTTTACCTTATCAGAATATAGAAAGACTAGGGGACATGCAATGAAGCTACAGGGTAAACTATTTAAGACTAATAAAAGAAAATATTTTTTCACTCAACGTGTAATCAAACTCTGGAATTTGTTACCGGAGGATGTAGTAAAGGCTGTTAGTGTAGCTGGGTTTAAAAAAGGTTTGGACAAGTTCTTGGAAGAAAGGTCCATAAACCATTATTAAGAAGTGACCGAAGATATAAATGCTTGACCCAGTACAAGCATTTTGGAACTTGTGTCTCTTGGGGAAACTGCTAGGTACATATGACCTAGATTGGCCACTGTTGGAAACAGAATACTGGGCTTGATGGACCTTGGTCTGACCCAGTATGGCATATCTTATGTTCTTATGTTCTTATGGCTCTTCCCCCTGGCCTCATGCAATCCAATGCCCATGCGACCTGTTGTATGTAGGGAAGACAATTAGACCTTTAAAAGTAAGATTGGGAGAACACAAAAGTTGTTTAAAATGTAAAGTCAGAGAAGCGCCCCTGGTGCAACACTGCTTGGAAAAAGGACATCTGTTTGATGAGATGAGATGTTTTGCTATAGAAGAAGTAGTTTCAGGAAAAGCAGGAAGAACGCGTGAACAAACTTTAATTATGCAAGAGCAACGATGGATATTCAATTTAGAATCAGTAATCCCTAGAAGACTAAATAGTCAAATCGATTGGGGAGCATGTCTATGAGAACCGATGGGAGAGTTACACTAGTTCTGCTGATTGCAAGTACACAGTGTCAAATGACAAATTGAGCAATACGTCACTGGTGGGGTGGAGAACAGCGGTATAAAAACACAAGTTCAGGGGGCGGAGCCTGATGTCCAGCGGGTTAGACGCTTCGCGCTGAAGCTCCCGAGGGGCCTACTCAGAATCCTGACTTAATACCTACATAAACTTAATATTTTGCTCCGAACTTACCGGGGTGCCTCGGGGGGATGGCGGCCCACAAACCAGCGCGCTTAGACTTCGGGTCTCCCTCTTCTTCACACGGAAAACGCTCCAAAACAGAGTTGTCTTCCCCACAAAAGATGGTTCCACTTCGGGAAAACCCCGAAATGCAACAGGAGATCTTGGAGGAAATACGCGGTGTGAAGGAACTGGTACAGTCCAACGGAGAAGCGCTTCGAGCCATGCGAGAAGATTTCGGTATGCTTCAGGACCGGCTTGAAGGTCTTTCACTACGGCAGGACAACATGGCGGGGGTCCTCGACTCGCACGCGGTGCGCTTGGTGAAACTGGACAAGGCTGAGCGTCAGATACAGAATCTTCAAAAAGAGTTAGAGGATAGTAATAATCGAGCCCGTCGCAACAATGTAAGGCTCATTGGAGTACCGTAGGGGGCGGAAGCAGGAGATATGAGAGAATTCCTGGTCAAAACTCTTCCCTCCTTGCTGAAGATTACTTTTCACAGAGATCTGGAAATTGACCGAGCACATCGTGTTCCTACCAACATGGCGCTCAATCGGACGACCCCCCGGCCCATCATCTTTCGTTTACTGAGATATCAGCAAGTTGAGCAAATTCTAAATGCTGCCCGGGCGAATCATCATCTGGAGTTTGAAAGTCATAAAGTCTCCTTCTTCCCTGACTTGGCAAAGCCCACAGTTGACCGTCGTAAGAGACTCCTTGCTTTTCGACCTAGACTTCAACAGCTACAGGCTCGCTTTGGCCTTTTGTATCCAGCGAAGCTCAGAGTGACTCTCCATAACCAAACTAGAACCTTCGAAGATCCTGATCTGCTAGCAACATTTTTAGATTCCAAAGAAGCAGACCAGATGCGCTAATCCAACAACTTGGATGGAATCCGCCTGAACTGCCCGCCATTTTGAATGGCCCGACGCGGTGATCACTGCCTGGAGCAGAGACTGCCTGGACTTTTCTTTCTTTCTATATATGCCTTTCTCGGTTTCCTTTCCCTCCATGATGTGCACCTCGGTTGGATTCGGAGCACATACAGCTATACAGGTTATATGTCTCAATTTAGGCCTTCTCTGGGGTTTCTCCCCGCAGACATATGGTCGCCAGTAATTTCTGGGGTTTTGCTTCTTCTCTAAGGCACTTCGGTGCTTATTTTGTTATATGGGGCGCTTCATTGTTTTTCATTAGCTTATTTTCTATCATGTCGTGTGTATAGCCATATACAGTTAATATGAGGGACATTGTGCAACTCTGTGCGCTATCATGTTTCTTTCTCAGAATGTTTAACCCTTCTGAATGGCCTTATGTAAGTTCTTATCACTGAACGTAAAAGGCATCAATAGTCCAATCAAAAGAAAGACAATCCTTAGCTATCTTAATCATGAACATGCTGATTTAGTGTTTCTTCAGGAAACCCATTTCAACTCCGTTGAAACACTGAAACTTAATGCTAAGCCTTACATGGTGGCTGCCTACTCTCCCGCCGTTTCCACGCGGTGCGGGGTAGCCATCTTGGTTAAGAAGTCTTTGCAAGCCACTGTAATGGATACTAGTTCTGATAAGGAGGGTAGATGGGCCCGTGCACACCTTTTTTTTCTTATCTCCAAAGCACTGATATCCCAAGTGGACATATACTCCTGACAGGTTAGCCAAATGGAACGCCACCCAGAGCAATAGATGCTGGACATGCCATGCGGCCATTGGTTCACTAACTCATGTTATGTATGAATGCCCCGCATTACAGTATTACTGGAGTCGGGTCTGGGGTCGTATTCAATCTATTTTGTACTTTCAGGAACCCCTCTCTTGGAAGATAGTGGGACACCGCTCAACTGCGGGGATCCCCTCTCTTCCTAAATCGGCTTACTTCCTTTTAGACTTTATGCTGGGCATTGCTATTTCCTTAATTACGAAATACTGGAAAAATAGCTCCCATCTGAGCCCCAATGAATGGTGGAATCATGTCTGTCTCTACAGTAAATATGAGCAAATGCCTCGTATGTCAGCCTCTTCCGCTCAAACTCCTCACCACTTGTCTAGATGGAAGACGCTCGCGACTATGTTCAAACTGCTAAATGCTCTCATTTGACTGTTTAATTCTGTATTAATCTCTGTCACATGATCATCCTGTATCATTGATACTACTTCTGTTTGTTTGATGTACAACAACTGTTGTTTGTAAGCGCTTATATGATGATTCTTATCAGCTTAGAGAAGAAGCATAGGGGTGGGGGGTAATTGGGGTTGCTTTCCTTATTGTATGCGTGTATTTGTTTCCTTTGGTGTGTTGTTACTTTTGCTTGTTGTAAAATGAAAATAAAAGTTTAAAAAAAAAAAAAACACAAGTTCAGCAGGTGAGCCGCATGCGCGGCGTTTTTTCAACTTGGCAAGTTGCCAGTTCAGTAAGAGGAAGGCGTTTGCAGCATCAAGGTATGTGACGTCTTTAAAGTTTGAATTGAGCCTAAAGAAAGTTTTTGAATTGCATTTGTGCGAGTTATATTTTGCAAACGGTTTTAACATTCAATATATAAGAATGATGGTTAAACCTGAGTTAAAAGTGTCTGGGAAAGTATCTGATTACAACACTTCACTTTTGTAGAATGTTCTTCTAAATTTTGTGGGATCAACCCCTGAAGAAACTCGAAAGCGTGAAACGTGGAGAGGTGCCGACAAGAGGCATTGGGAAAAAGAATTGCTAAGATAAGCACGGGAAAAAGAATTGCTAAGATAAGCACATTTTTGAAATGCATAATTCTAAGAAGGACTGTAATTTATTTGCATTGGATTGGTCATTGATGCAAGTGGGCACTGAAAGTTTTGACAAAATTGAAGTCAGGAAACTAGTGCCGAATAGTCTGAGACCTCCTTTGCAATTTGATTATATTTAGAAGTGAATTGTCATTACAGAATCATCATGATAAGAAGTACTTATTGACACAAAACAGTGTTTGGTTATTCATAGAGTGGATTGATATTTAATTGTGACAGAACGCATCGCTCTGAGAAACTCCCGGTAGATTTTTGTTTCATGCTATGGTGTAGTACCATAAAATCACAACCATTTTTATTAGTACTACTGAGGAGACCAAGAGCACTCTTGACCTCCTCGGTAATAGAAAGAAAAATGGCCGTGATCTCATGGTGTTGTGATGCAAGGGGCAGGAGTGGAGAGAACCACTCCTGCCCACTGTTGCCACTGGACCACACCACTGATTAAAGGTATGGCCTTTGGGGGCAGAGTCAGGGAGGTTGGGGGCTGCCAACCAAGAGGGGAAGGGGAAGGAGGGAGCCGGGGGCCTGACCTTCTAGTCTGGATTATTACTTGTGAATCTATGGGAAGGGAGAGCTGCCTGATTGGTAGCCAGGCTTCAAACTTGTTGAGTGGTGTACCAATTTCCCCCTCGCCAGACAGTTCCCAATGGGGATCAGTGCTGAAGAGGGGGGAAGCCACTTTTTTGGTATTGTAGGTGTCACGGATCTTGTACATCTATGGCACCAACAATATTGTCGGATAAAGGGGGGATAATTAGGGAATTGGGGTGGCATGGTAGCTATGAGGAGATAGAGGTAGCAAGAGCTCTGTGTATCTGAATGCTACTTGTCCTCCTCTTGGATTACCGTGGAGGATCACAATACCTACATCAGTAGGTACTGTGAAATTTCCCACACTTCCTGTTGTTGCAGGTATCATGGGTCTCCACAGGGGGAAAGTTGTGAACAACCCTAGTAGATACTGTAGAAATTTTGGACTTACCATGGGCCTTTTACAGATATCATATCGTGATAGCTGAAAGATGCTACCATGGTTTATTAGACATGCCCCAAGATGGAAATAATTGTTAGACCTGATAATCCTATAAAATCAATTTAACACTAAATTAGTAGGCTTCAAAAACTTTTTGAACTAGACAAAACTGTTGTCAAAGCCTCCATCCAAGTGTACTTCCATGAAGACAACATGTTAGCTATCATTTTCTTTGTTACAGTTGTGGTCAGCATTATTGACACCCTTGCAATTCAACTTCTTAATATGCAATATCTCTTTAAAAAAAGTGACCAGTGAAATAGCTTTGGACTATACAGGGTGGCCCAAAAAAAGTGAGAACATCTCGTAGCATATAAAAATATGGTGACCAGAAATTGTCGAAATAAAGATGTTATATAGCTAAAAAAGGTAAATAAGTAAGTAAGAACAAGAACAGAATGAAGTAGAGGGGGAGAGAGCCCACAATGAGCATGAAGAAATATAGAAAAGGGAAGAGAGGATCCCATGATGAAAAGGTGTGGGAAAGAGGAGACAGTAACATAGATAGGAGGGCAGGAAAAGAGAAAAATGGGACTTTTATGAAGTAAAGAAAGAAAAGGCCCATGGTGAGGGACAGAGGACAGCAAATGGGGCATGAAAGAAGATAAGCAGAAATTCATGAAGATACCTTAGGAAGAAAGGGATGGCAATGGAGGTGAGTATGAGAGAAAGAGGTCAAAGAAGGAGATGGAATGACCGAGAGATAGAGGAGGCAATGAGGAATAGAAGAAGTAGGAGAACAGAAAGGGAGAAGAAGGAAAGGAAAGTATTGAAGTATACACTTTGAATGAAAGATAAAAAGGAGAGTGAAAACTTAAACAGAAAAAAGGACACCAGAGAGAATAAATAAGGAACAGAAATGAGACCAGAGAATGAAAAGAAACACTGAGCCATATTATCAAGCTGGTGACAGCAAAGATTGGAAACTTTTATTATATGAAAAAGAATAACTCATCTGTATTAAAGATCCTGGGGCCCATTTGAAAGACTCTGGCTGGAATCTGTCTTTCTCACAGAATTTGCAAGTTGATAACATCTGGATTTTCTTGGCTGATTAGAGTTTTTCTTGTGCATAATTAATTCACTTGGATATAGGACATATTTGCTACCCTGGAGGCCTTTGTATTGAATTTGAAATATTTAGTGTAATAACACTTAAAGAAAGTTCTCTTGGGGTATATTTTGAGAGTAGCTTGCTACAGTTTTCTGTGAAGCCAGTTTGCAGGACAATCCCCCATCCCCCCAAATGAATTGCTCATTCACTATAACCACCACAGGGAATAAGTGTCCCAGATTCTCCCACTAAAAATCAGGTAGCAGCTGTAAAGAGCATGCAGACGCTCATAAAGTTATTGCTTGGGGAAAAGAGAGAATTGTAAAGGGACTCCATTAGAATTCACTCAGGGAGGGGCAATATAAGAATCATTTTAAAATCAGTAACATTACTCATAGAAACATAAGGGGATATTCCAAGGCATTTACATGGTTTGTAGAACTGCAAACCATGTAAATGCCACTGAGTTGTATATTCAGCTGCACTAACATGGAGCAAAGGTGGCACCTGTCTCTAACTGGAAAACGGCAATATGACCCTTGCATTGAATATCTGAAGTTTAAATTCAGTGCCGGTGGCCAGCTGTGTTTGCAGCACTAACCACAGATGCCGAATATCCTCCTCCCCCCCCATAGAAAACAATGGCAGATAAGGACCATCCTGTATGACCTATCCAGTCCACTCATCTATAAGAAATAAGGGCCCAATTTTTAGTTGGGCAAGGCTAAGCACCGTAGCCGTGTAGCCCTGTCCATGACCCCTTAATCTCAGATTTTCATTTTCACGGTGATGGAAGTGAACATCCAGGGTTCACCACACAGCTGAAAAGCCGCCGAGCCTTACTGGGCAGCAGCGATTTTGTATGCTGCCTGGTTAGCCCTGGGGCCTTAAATATAGGCAAAGCTTTGCCTCGCCTATCATTAAGGTGCACAGCACTAACCAGGGAGCATCCAAAATCGCTGCTACCTGGTTAGCGCCAATCCCTACCTCCGCTCCGCCCCGGAATGCCGTCAACACGCCCCGATGGTAACCGGATAGCATCAGGCACGTAGGGGACTTAATCAGGGATTTTCAAAGGCACTAGATATGTAGTTGCCTTTGAAAATCCCCAATTAAGGCATTTACATGGTTAACATGGGCTGTTAACCATGTAAATGCCTTCAAAAATTGGGTCCTAAAGTTCTACAATTCTTCCTCTTCCTCAGAGATCCTAGTGTAACTTGAGGGTTAAAAATAAAATATATTTTTGCCTGGCTAGGCTGGGGAAGTGCTGTCCAATGTTATCTGTGGCAGCTGGATTTGTTTTGCAGGCTCCAGGGCTATGTGTTTAGGTGGGGGAAGTGGATGGATCTCAGGAGTGTCCAGCCTTTCTGAAAAAGAAACTGCAGAACCTTAAGAGAGAGGGAAGTATAACAGAAGCAGCAGTGTGGGGCAGGAGAACATAAGTGTAAAGGCAGGGCTGTGTATGTGTATGTAGGGCTTGGAAGTTTTAAAGTACTGATGTAGAGAGGAAAATAGGTGAGAAGACATTGACTGTCTTTAAATTGACTTTGATGAGAAAAGCTGGAGTTAAAACTGACTGTCACAGGAACTGCTGCCTGGAAAGTAATCCTATTCAACCTGATTTAACTGAGCATTGGAGGTGAGTGCTTGTGTTTAGCCTTGAGAGCTTTTGTAGGAATATTTTGACTTGATTTATTGTTGGTAAAACTGAAATTCTAAGTGATTTTAAACAGGAGTCTATGACTTTAGAAAAAGATTCTATGTGCTTTTAAAATTGCTGATCCTTGACAAAAGAGAAAACATTAAATTTTTTTCTGGTGACAATCCTGACACCATATCCTAGTGTTCAAAGGAGAAAATTGGTAGGAAAACCTGAATAACTAAGTTGGAGAGAAATAGAAGAGACCCTCCATGCTTGTTGGGATTTGTTGAGGCCTGGAGCTGTGGACTTTTTATAATAAGAACTTAAACAAAGCTCACATCCAGGAATGTGAAGGAATAGTTTCTGAATAAAACAAAACAATTTTAAATCCTGTCTGAGCTCTGACTAGATGGAAGCAAGAAGTAAAGGGAATGTTGATGAGCTGACTGACTGGTACTGCTGTGTGATTCTCAGAAGCTTTGAATTTAAAAGCAGGTGCATTTGTCAGATTGCACTACCAAAAAATAGCTTCCTGGCAGGAAAATATTAAGGATAAGGATTTCCCTCCAGAAATGGTGAATTGTTAGAATACCCTGGAGAGTGTTTGAGCATCAGGGTAAGAGTAAATAGATAGAGAATTTTAATTATCTTTTTATTTCCTTCTATTTAGGGACCACGCCTGGTTCTAAACCTTCTGAACTTAATTACCTTCCAGGCTGCTGAGAGGCCTCAACCCAGATAAGGGTTTGCTTTATTGATTTTGGTAAAGATAGGGAGTAGGAACTGAAATCCTGGAGAGAGCTTCACTGAATCTGGGGAGCTGAAGAACTGAAGTGACCCAGAAGATTCTGCAGTCACTGAATTCATTGGACCCCAATGCAAGAGAGCAACGAAGATGCATGAGGCACATGTGCACCAACACCTGGACTGAGGAAAAAATTGTGAGATCATGGCACTTAACCTTCTTTTTAAAAATACAGAGTACTCTGATTTAATGGAATACTTACCTGTTAAAAGATGATTTCTGTGAAAAGAAACCTTCTGTGTGAAAAGACTTGTGAAACAGTAATAGAGAAAGATTGTCCTTGAATATTAGTTGCATTAGGTTTGGAGTGTTCTAGTGAAACAGTTATAGGATTCTCAATTCATTTCTGCTAGTAGTAACTAATTGGAACCTGTTAATCAATAGTTAATTTGTTTAGCAATAATAAATTTAATCTATACTGGCATCTGGTAACCTCACCTTAGCACCTTTCTGTACAACTCAAGGAGTTTCACAAGACTCCTGTCTATCTGTTCTTCTGTTCAACATTTACATTCAATATGCCATATATGCCGATGATATCATGGTATATACCCCTATCCACCTGGACGCCACAGACTATACCAATATTTCAAACTGCATCCAAGAAATTACATCCTGGCTTACTAACAACAACTTAAACATCAACACAAAAAAATCTGAAGCAATCATCATTACAAGAGAATCCACATTCACTCCTCCTACTTCTATTAACATCTCAAATATGCCAATCACAATAAGAGACAAAGTTTGATATCTTGGAGTGATACTAGACAAACAACTTACTCTCCAATCACATATCAACAAGATGTCTAAAACAGCCTTCTTCAAATTAACAATGCTACGAAGACTAAAACCTCTCCTCAATTATGAACACTTCCGTACAGTATGTCAGGCTATCATTATACCAGTGCTGGACTACTGTAATCTCCTCTTCCAAGGTCTACCTAAACAATCCACTCGACCCCTTCAAATAGTCCAGAACACTGCTGCTCGTATTATTGCTAGCGCTTCATTACAAGACCATATAACTCCCATACTACCTGATCAATACTGGCTGCCAATCTCATCACGAGCAAAATATAAATCAGCACTCACCATCTTCAAGATCAAAAATAACTTATCAGCAGGAATACTACATGAGCTCATCGGAACCAAAGCAAGCATAAGACCGGACAGAAACAGCACTAAAAACACCATACCAACCCCTATTCTATTCACAAGAGCCAATAAATCCACATCCATGAAGGCTTTCTCTCTTGCTGCCCCTGCTATTTGGAATACACTCCCGGAAAAGCTAAGATCCACAACTGATATAAAGGATTTCCGGAAGTTACTCAAAACCACCCTGTTCATTGAACAATTCAACGAAGACCTACAATCACATTAAACATTACACGGTTCCATGAACATTCCACTACACAAACCGATTTACACAAGCTAAGCTACCTGCAACATTCCCCCTCCAAATCCCCTTACTACGATATACTGTATATAAGTTTAGTTTCAAAACTCTCATCTAACCCTCCCCTTCGTTTACATAAAAACTCTTTGAGTTTATTTAATCCTTGAAGTATGATGTTACAAGAGACTGTTAAGTTTTTGAATTTCAATGTTACTGTTACAATTGCAAATTCTTTGTAAAAGTTGGATAGTAATGTTCAAATCTGTGAAGTTTGATGTTACTGTTTACATTTGAAAGTTCTTTGTAAAAGCTGATATTAATGTTAACTGCCTTGATTAAATGAAAAGGCGGTATAGAAAAACTGATAAATAAATAAATAAATTAAATAAATAAATACTACTCTTTGGATTGGGAGCTTGATTATTTAACTATATTCCTATATCATGCAACTTGTGTAACATCACCCTGGCAGTGGGTCCTATATCCAATCATCTTTTTAGAATTCATTTTCCTCTTATGCTTCTCTTCACTTCATGGTGAAGGAAGATAAGACGAGGTTAGTGTTTTTCTGTTCCTCCCTCGGCTACCCTGACTACATTTGAATTACATGTATGCCAATGTAGGAGTCTGATGGTATATATCCGTTCCCTCCTGGTGGGTGGGGTGGGGGGGTACACTAGGTATTTGTCCCATACATATTTGAATACAGATATAGTTCTCATCTCCACCACATCTGCTGGGAGACTATTCCACACATCCAGTACCATTTCTGTAAAGAAATATTTCTTAAGATTACTCCTGTCTATCCCATTTTACCTTCTTCCTATGAGCTTCTTTTCAACCAGAACAGGGCCACCTTCTGTGCCTTTATTCCACAGAGATGTTTAGATGTCTCTATCATATCACCCCTCTCCCTCTTTCCTCCAAAGTATACATTTTGAGATCTTAAGCCTGTCCTTATATGCCACTGACTATTTTAGTAGCTACCATCAGGACCAATTTCATCCTATTTATATCTTATTGAAGGTGTGGTGTTCAGAATCAGATCTCACTAGAGATTCATGCAAAGCAGAGTCAGACCCAGAGTTGGTTCAAGGTGTTGGCAACCTAGGCAGACCTTAAACTTTACATACACACCCTATGTAGTTTAGCTTTAAATGCCCTGCTTTTTGCCACCCACAGAAGTTGCTGCCCTATGGGACTTCCTGATTTACATAATGGTTGGGCCAGCCCTGGTACAAAGGAACTACCACCTCCTTTTTCTACAACACTTTTTTCTCTTACTTTTCTGTATCTTTCATTTTCCTATTCAGAGTTTTTGTTTATATCTCTTGCACCTGTATGTCAATGAAAGTTTGGTTTGTACTTTTTGTTTTGTCTATGAATTTTACTCTTTGAATGCTTTGGTCTGTTATGCTATACTTCAGGGATTCTCAACCCACTCTTTGGGACACACCTAGCCAGTAAGGTTTCTGGATAACCACAATGAATATGCATGAGAGAGATTTGCATACAAAGGAGGCAGTGCATGCAAATCTCTATTTTTTATATTCATTGTGGTTATTCTGAAAATCTGACTGGCTAGGTGTGTCCCGAGGATTGGATTAAGAACCTCTTCTATATCATGACCATTGTGTCAGTGTCTTAGTGTGCCCAGTAATCGCTTTTGTCTTGTTTTTTCTTTATCTGGCATGTTCTGTGTCCTGCTGTCCGGATATCCAGGTGTCCAGCAGAGTTGGCCCATCCATTGTGCGAGAATGTTGTTCGCACAGGGCCCCACACTTCAGGGGACTCCACACAAACTTCATTCTCGCGCAGATGGATGGCTTCAGAGGGATTCAGGGAAGCTCGCACGAGGCCCCGGCTGCCTCTGCACAGCTGCCAGCATGAAGAGTGTTTTCTGTCACACTGGCGGCTGTTTTTGTGAAGCGCGCAAGTGCCAGGAAATGACCTTTAACCTGTCCCGGCATTCAGTGTGCTTCACTGAAACAGCTGCCAGCATGAGAGAAAATACTCTTCACACTGGCGACTGTGCAGAGGGAGCTGGGGCCTCGAGCGGGCTTTCCCAGCTCCCTCTGAAGCCTATTAGACGGCCGCAGGGCTCTTCGGTGGGCAGGTGGGTGGGGGCACTAGGACTAGAAATGGGCTGTGATGGGGGCGAAGCTTGGACTGCAAATGGGCTGTGATGGGAGGGTAAGCTGGGACTGGAAATGGGCTGTGATTGGTGGAGGCTAGGACTGGAAATGGGCTGTGATGGGAAGGGAAGCTTGGACTGGAAATGGGCTGTGATGGGAGGGTAAGCTGAGATTGGAAATGGACTGTGATTTGGGGGGCTAGGACTGGAAATGGGCTGTGATGGGGGGCTAGGACTGGAAATGGGCTGTGATGAGAGGATAAGCAGGGGCTAGAAATGAGCTGTTATTGGGTGGGGGGCTAGGACTGGAAATGGGCTGTGATGGGGTAGACTAGGACTGGAAATGGGCTGTGATAGGAGGGTAAACTTGCACTGGAAATGGGCTGTGATGGGGAGCTAAGACTGGAAATGGGCTGATGGGGGGAAGCTTAGACTGGAAATGGCAGATGGGGGGAAGCTTGGACTGGAAATGACTGATGGGGGGTCTAGGATTGGAAATGGGTTGTTTGGAAGCTGGAATAGGACTGGAAATGGGCTGAGGGGGGCTGGAATAGGACTGGAAATGGGCTGTGATGGGAGGGTAAGCTGGGACTGGAAATGGGCTGTGATGGGGGGGTGTCTAGGACTGGAAATGGGCTGTGATGGGAGGGCTAGGACTGGAAATGGGCTGTGATGGGGGGAGTGTCTAGGACTGGAAATGGGCTGTGATGGGAGGGCTAGGACTGGAAATGGGCTGTGATGGGGGGAGTGTCTAGGACTGGAAATGGGCTGTGATGGGAGGGTAAGCTGGGACTGGAAAGAGGCTATGATGGGAGGGCTAGGAATGGAAATGGGCTGTGATGGGGGGGGTGTCTAGGACTGGAAATGGGCTGTGATGGGAGGGCTAGGACTGGAAATAGGCTGTGATGGAAGGGTAAGCTGGGACTGAAATGGGCTGATGGGAGGGAAGCTTAGACTGGAAATGGGCTGATGGGGGCTGCTTGGACTGCAAATGGGTTGATGGGGAGCTGGAATAGGACAAGAAATGGCTGATGGGGAGCTTGGACTGGAAATGGGCTGATGGGGGGCTGGAATAGGACTGGAAATGGGCTGATGGGGGGCTGAGATTGGAAATTGGATGAAGGGGGAGCTTAGACTGGAAATGGCTGATAGGGAGAAGCTTGGACTGGAAATGACTGATGGGGCCGGCTAGGATTGGAAATGGGCTGTTGGGGAGCTGGAACAGGACTGGAAATTGGCTGATAAGGGGGAGCTTGGACTGGAAATGGGTTGATGGAGCTGGAATAGGATTGGAAATAGACTGTGATGGGGGAAACTTGGACTGGAAATGGGCTTTGATGGGAGGGTAAGCTGGGACTAGAAAGGGGCTATGATGGGAGAGCTAATAGTGGAAATGTGCTATGATGGGGGGATAGGACTGGAAATAGGCTGTGATGAGAGGGTAAGCTGGGACTGAAATGGGCTGATGGGGGGAAACGTAGACTGGAAATGGGCTGATAGGGGCTGCTTGGACTGCAAATGAGTTGATGGGGAGCTGGAATAGGACAGGAAATGGCTGATGGGGAGCTTGGACTGGAAATGGACCGATTGGTGGCTGGAATAGGACTGGAAATGGGTTGAAGGGGGGCTGAGATTGGAAATTGGATGATGGGGGAGCTTGGACTGCAAATGGGCTGATGGGTTAGAATAGGACTGGAAATGGGCTGAATGGGGGCTGGACTAGGAATGGAAATGGGCTGATGGGAAGGGTTAAAACTAGAAATGGGCTGATGTGGGGGCATGGGAGAATGGGACTAGAAGGGAGCAGATGCTGGGTGGATCTAGAACTAGAAGAGAGCTGATTTTTGGGGAGGATTAGAAGGGAATGGGGAATGAGGATGGAGAAGGAAAAGGATATTTTGTGCGGGAGTATTGGGAGAATAAGTGGGGATTGAGAATGGAAGTATGAAATCTGAGTGGATGATAAAGGAATAAAGAAAGAAATGGGGGAAAGATTAAAAGGGGAAATATCAGTATGTTAAAGCAGATATAGAGAGGGAATGGAAAAAATCTAGAAGAGAGAAGAAAGGACAAATGGACAGCTCTCAGAAGACACAAAGAAACAAAGAAAGTGACTGGAGCAATTGCAACTGAAAAATAAAATGCCCAAACAAAAGGTAGAAAAATACTTTTTATTTTGAATTTATTAACTGGAATATGTCAGGTCTGGGGAATGTGTACCGCTAATATCTTTGCTTTTTTGTTTAGTGCAAGAGGAAATTAATTTATAGTGTTATATCTCCAGTGTTGTTGTGCATTTCATGTTTGGTTTTTGGGGTTCCCAATTTAATTATTATCTTCTTATTTCTAAATTGTGATTCCTTGTTCTTTGTGTGGTGACGGTCTATGGTGAGGGCAAATACGGTGACGGAGTTCAAAAGGGCATGGGACAGACACAGTAGATCCCTTTACAGCAACAAGAAAATATCAAAATAATCAGAACCAACTAATTCCTTAATAAATTGGGGTATCCTACATGGAGTGGCGGGATCACCCCTGGACAAAGAGAAGGGGAGGGGGGCCTGCACAGAGCGGCAGGTGTACCTACTCTTGGCATCGTACTGGGCAGACTAGATAGACCATACTGGTCTTTATCTGCCGTCATTTACTATGTTACTATGTTCTGCATGTGTAACCGTGCTGAGGTATTCTGTTCATGTAGTTTCTATTTGACAGTCCCACTTGTTCTCTCTCCCCCAGTGAGATGTATTGGTATTCTCTGAGATGTAATGGTTTAATATTTGCAGTATTGCCTTTTTGATAGGTAGGGTTTGGTGCTTTGTGAGCCCTGGTAGTGTGGTTATGATATGGTCGGTTTGCTATGGGTTCTAAATGGTCAGTGTTTATAATACTTCCTAATGGGCCTGGCGGTTGGCTCTGGAATATAGTAATTTAGAATTCTGGTAGTCTTTCTTTATCCAGACACTCAGTAAGAGGCATGTTTGCTAAAAGTGCATTATGCAAATGTTTATGCACATGAGGCTCCTTATGCAAATGAAGCCCCTCAATGAATCTCCGCATATGGCTCCACACCCTCCTTGGTCTGCCCCTGGTGTCCAGCTTTCTGACTCCTTCTCTCTGGTCCAGTCTCTAATCCCAGGCCACCTTCCATCCTGTTTTTAATAACTCAAAAAGAGAGACTCGCTATCCTTTTCACCATAGGTCTTCCACAACCTCAAATGTATCTGGAGTTCAGATTCCTTATTGATTTTATCTACCTACTTCATCAGTTAAATAAAATAAAGAATAATTAGGTTGCCCTGACTAACAGAGGAATGCGGAATTGCTGCAGTTATACTCATATCATCCATTCATACCTCTAAATATATTTTTCCAGGAACAGCTTCAGATATACTTTATTTTTCCGGAATGCTGTCCAGATCTTTCCAGTTCAAGTTTTCTCACAGACTTTGAATCACACTTTCTAACATGGTTTAACCTGAGATGTTTTTTTTGTATAATGGCATGCTCGATTGCGTTTTTGGGAGAACTACCCTCCACAAGAATTCCCTGTCAGCAGAAAGTGCCCTCCTCTTCCTCTCATAAGAATTATTTATGCTTGCAGAAATTGTTTCACATTAAACTACTGATTAAGTGAAATAACTTTCAAGTCTATTCCTTCTGTAAGATTGCCAGTGCCTACTCTCAGGAATAAATTCCCTTTCAGCATGCACCTGTCACTTCACTATATACATACGCAGACACAGCAGCTTTCAGAAAGTTCCTGCTGGCGTGGCATAATGGTTTTTATGACTGAAAACCCTCTTTTACTGTCAACAGAGAATTTTACCTCAGGATCTTGCCTCATTTCACCTCAGAAGTGCAGAAGTACAGTTCTTCTCTTAAATTTCAGGAAATTATTACTGCCAAGGTTCCTATATTTTTGTCAATATTGTTTTATTCAGAAATTCTCTCAGGGTTTCCCTTGAGGTTCTCAGTTTCTTATAGACTCTCTCAAAGGAGGGATATTCCTGATAACTTTCATTTATTTTGTCAGGCCTATCAGAATAACATTAAATTCCCACTCTCTTTCCCCTTCCTATTGAATGAACTCTTACCAAATTTTCTTAAACTTTCCATTTTTTTCTCTCTTCAGCACATACAGGAGACCCAAGCATACCTCTTAATACTTATCACGCGGTCCTACCTACTAAATTAAAATAGCTAACACTAAGCAATGGAGTACGTCCCACACCTTCTGACAACAATTCCAAGGAAACCCAAAAGAAACAAGTTGAAAAGTATGCATTAGCAGTTTGAAACAATGACGCATGCTCTCCATTTTCAGAATGGGGCATGTGAGATGTTGTATAAGAAGTGCTAGGGACTGCACACATGCATGTGTGTGTGTGTGTGTGTGTGTGTGTGTGTGCGCGCGTGTGTATGTGAAAGGGTGCATATGTGTGTGTGTGCGCGTGTGTATGTGAAAGGGTGCATATGTGTGTGTGTGCGCGCGTGTGTATGTGAAAGGGTGCATATGGGTGTGTCATGGGAAGTGTCAGGAGCTATGTGTTTGCGTGTGGAAGGATATGTGTGGGTATGTAATGGGGAGCATTAGGGGCTATAAGTGGATATGTTGAGGGGTGCATGTGTGTAATTGTCATTAAGAGTATTGGGGACTGTGTGTGTCTGTTATGGGTAGTGTCAGGGCGGTGTACATGAATGAGCACGTATGTGTATGTGTGTGTGTATGTCATGGGGAGTGTCAGGAGTGTATGTGTGTCATAGAGAGTGTTGAAGGCTGCATGCATGTATGTGCATGTCGCTTTCTCATGACCCTTCTCTTGGGCTTCTTCTAGTCTTGCTCTCTCTCATAACCCCACATCAGCCTTCCCCCAGTCTCTCTCTCTCATAACTCCTACCCGCCAGGCTTCAGCCAGTGTGTGTGTGTGTGTGTCTCTCTCTCTCTCTTAAGGCCCCCTTAGGTTTCACCCTGTCTCTCTCTATTATACCCCACCCCTTCATCCAATCCCTTTTTCACTCATCCGTTCTTGCCCCAATTGCAACTCTTCAAAAACATGATGGTTCACACCTTCCCCACCATGACTGTTTCTCTACATGATGCAAACTGATCTCCTGGTTTCAGTCTTGCAAGGCTTCAGACTGTGAGTTTAGCCTGATTTTCCTGTACTGTGCGACTCCACCATTCAGAAGGCAGATCACAGTGGGTGGAAGTAAAAACCATGGCTCTATATACATATGTTTATTTGCACATGCTTATGCATATACAAACATGCATATAAACAGACAATTTATTTGCCCCTGAGCCCTCGACAATAGTGGTTATGTCTTAGTGCAATGCACCTAAAAAGAGCCTTGCCTCTTTTCCAACACCAAACCAGTCTTGCACATTCCTACTTAGAGTATGAACATATGTGAAAAAAGTTCATCCAATCAAGTGACAATGCATTAACTTAATACAAGCTTAAATCACAAGCTAAATGAACTCATAAAAACGAAGGGCTCGATAATCAGAGGCGTTTAAACAGCTTACAAACCTGTAAATCATGTAAAAGCACCTAAGTGAGATAGTCAGTGGCACTAACATGGTTAATGCCGCTGAATATCCCCAGGTACCACCACTATATGCCCTGATGCTACACGGTTAACATCAGGCATTCCAGGGCCGTTCCGTGAGTAGTACCCAGGTATAATTGGTCAGCGACGATATTCAGCTGCTATCTGGTTTTCTCTCGGCAGCAAAAGTTAGAAGCAGCGAAAGCTGTCCTAACTTTTGCCACCAAAGCTAACTGGATAGCAGCTGAATATTGCCACTGCCCAGTTAGTTTCTGCAGCTGATCTGGATGTTCAATGACGATTGCCGAACATGGCCCCAGCATTGAATAAAATATTAAAACCAAAGAATACACTCTGTACCAATCTAGATAGTAAATAATGGAACAACTGAGCGTCACTAAGGTTTGATTTGTGAGTTATGTAAGTTTCGTTGCTGTAAATAGTTCAAAATACTGTTCCATGTAAAATATTACTATTTCCATGCTGTTAATTGTAAATCACCCCTGATCTCTGTAAGTGGTGGTATAGAAAAAACAAATAAATAAATAAATTAGAGAACCGGGTGAATTAAAGACAAAACCCTCTGTATGTCTTTATTTTAAAAAACCTACACTGACAGTGTTTTGCTACAAGGGGCCTTCGTCAGAAGGTGTACATATTCAGACCTCCAACAAAACATAAAAACATGTAAATCAAAACAGATAAACCATATTAAAGTTGTAAAGAAATAGATAAAAAACATATAAAACATACATAATAATAATTAAGGGGTATGTTTACTAAGCGGCAGCACTAATGTTACCGACGTCATATAAGAAAGTGGGCAGGTAGGGGGCATTCTAGCGTAAAAGGAGCAATGGGCTGTTTAACATGCGGAAAAGGGTGCCTTGGCCATTTAGAGCATGTTAATGGGACATTGCATGTTAAGGCTGACAAACAGGGCACGTTAAAACTGACAAGGCACCTTAAGGGCTGTAAGGCGTCCTAACGTAAGGTGCTTTAAGTTTAGGCACCCTAACTTAAGGCGCCCTAAGGGCTTTTAGGTGCCTTAACATAAGGCGCCTTAAGGTAGGGCACTTTAAAGCTTTTAGGGCACCTTGACTTAAGGTGCCTTCAGTTAAGGCACCTTAGGTTAAGGCGCCCTAAGGGCTTGGGCTACCTTTGCTTTTCTTGTCTGTTGCACTGCACACCATGCACTGGAACAGGGCATGACCTTGGTCTGCTGCAGGCGGGTGCCACTGCCCCCTCCACCACCAACACCCTCCCTGTCATGCTGCCATGCCCAAATGCTGTTGGTGCTGGTAGTGTGCAGTCCCAGGCCAGCCAATGTGCAGGTAGGCTGGTGCCTAGGGTGCAGAGTCTGGGGTGGCGAGGCATACATGGACATCTGCACATCCCCCCATCACCGTCTACCAATGTTATGTCCCTTTCACATGGGGGATAGATGGCTGGGGGGTGTAAGGTTGGTGCTTTAGCAACTATTGGCTAGGGTGGACCTGGTAAATGTAGGTAGATTGTGTTATGCCAGCACAAGGTGGACAGGCTAGAGCATGTTTGGACTACTAGGTGTATATATGTTTCAGATGACATGTGGTCACACCCTGCACTGCCTTATCAGGGGCTGTAGTAAAGGGTGTTTGTTTAGTTGGGTTTATGAACAGTTTGGGACGTGTCCTGGGAAAGGTATGTAGACCCTTGTAAGAGTGGTCCCCAGTTGTGCACTGCTTGCCCCATTACAGGCATTGTGGTTCCTGTGTGACATTTGGGGTACTTGCTTGGTACATGTCCCCTGGATGGGACACTGTGGAACACAGACTACTGGACATGTTTGATCTTGGTCAGACACTATCATCTTGCTGATTTCCAGTTTCTGTGTTCCTATGTGCCACCTAGACAACAGCCTAGTCCACCCTGTGCCCCAGATGCCCCCACGGCATGTCTCACCTGCAGCCCCCTTTGCCCCATTTGCAGCATCACCATAGTGCCCTTTCCTACTTGGGCACTATGTTGTTGCTGCAAATGGAGCACTACTATCACTTCCTTGAGCTCCCTGTCTGTGCTGTACATTGCAGACACTGAAATGGTCTCTCTTTCCTGCAAATGTGCATTTACCAACAGGTTTTCACTGGCGGTAATGTCCCGGCATTAATATTCCGGCGTTAGTGTAGCAGAGGCTTCTCCCCACCCACTCCCCTCCCATTGACCCCTTCTCTCCGCCTTCTCTCCACCCTCTGAGACATTTACTGCTGCCGGTAATATTACCATGGGGTATGTTTATTAAACTGTGGTAATGCCATTCGCGTTAGGTTCCGCGGTAGAGGCAGAAATGCCCAAATAAGGACATGGGCAGTACATCGTTACAGATAATGCGCATTACAAGGCGCCATAGAGTAATGAGCGTTACAAAGCACCCTGTAAAGCGCCACGCAAGGCACCCTGTATAGCGCCCTATAAGGCACTTGATAAGATGCCTAGTAAGGCGTCCAATAGGGTGCCCTAGGCTAAGCGCCATATCAGGTATCCATGGACAAGGCAGTGCAGAAGGCACCCTGGGCTATGGAACCATATGTTAAGGTGGCCAAACAAGGTTATGGTGTCCTAGGTTAGTGTGCCCTAGGGACTGCAAGGTGCCTCAGGATGACTTGCATGACATGTGCGGAACACAGACAGATGTAGCCCTAACACTACATAGAGCACGCAGGAAAGGCAATGAACAGGTGAGTGAGGGAGGGAGAGCTGGGAGCCACTGGACCTGTCATATCTGCGGGCATCCCATGTGGCTGCCAACAGTGATGACAAACATGGTGGGGGCAGACACAGTATATGGTCGACGGGGCCCCATTGTCACCTGTGTCCTCTACATGCCTTACATTGCGGTGGTGTTTTGGGGTGTAGCCTATTTATGGGCCTTCATACAACATCACACCCTGTCACCAGGGATGGGGTCACATACCTCTGTGTGCTGCTACATGATAGAGGGAGCCGTGGTACGTTAACACGCATTAATCTTAAGAAGGCATGCTGATGTGTAAACATAGTAGTAGAGCTATAGCAAAATGGTTAATAGACTGACTGATGGTGCAGGGGTCATGAATTCAATCCCCCTGTGGGTCTAATGAGTAAAGCTGGCTGAGACATTACCCTTTACTTTAAATCAGTGCTGTCTGAGGCTTTTTGTTTTGTAATTTAAAATAGTGCTGCCAGCAAACACACCCTCACAGGGCCGTAACCTAAGGTGCCACATAAGGCGCCGTATAAGGCACTCCAGAGGGCACATTATAAAGTGCACTGTCCACCAAGGCACCCTATAATGTTCCCTATGGGGCGCCTTATAGGGCGCTTTATAGGGTGCCTTATAGGGCGCTTTACAGGGCGCCTGATGAGGCACCGTAAGGTGACAGCACTGTGAGGGTGTTTTTGCTGGCAGCACCAATTTAAATTAAAAAAAGAAAATGCCTCAAACAGGCCTACCAAATACCACCACAGTGGGATCAAACCCATAACCTCTGGTTTCACAGGCAGCAAAGTAACCAGTGGGCTACATCTCTATAGCTGCTACTGCATGCCTGGCTTTCTACAGAAGGACTGCAGGTCACCACACAAACAATCTGCTGTGGTTACCAGGATAGGGTTAAACCACCCATACCCATGATGCACTGCACATGCAGATCAGCAGTCTACAGATGATCACAAGATGTGGAATGCACCCCCCCAGCACCTCGGCCTGGTAGGGGGTACTGATCATGTGCACCCCCACAGCACCTCAGCCTGGTAGGGGGTACTGACCATGCGTGTTACTGGCACAGAGTAGCTACAGACCGTCACAGTGTGCGGGTTCTGTGCTCACCCTGAGGGTGAGGTGGGGTGCCCAGCACCATTTCCGCAGCACCTGGCTTTGCTGAGATAGGCTATGCTGCAAATCCCCATCAGTGCCAGTGTATGATAGGTAGCCCTTGCAGACACCCCTAAGATATGCCTGTGTCCATCTGTATTTCACATCAAGCCCTTGTGGACTATGATGCACCCAGAATAGTGCATACCCTGTGTTGGTGCCATGGTCACATGATTTAGGTGAAGGGGGGTGTTTGCACCCACAGGCGGATTATGTACAACCACCCAACCCACCATCTGTGGCTCAGGGTGGGGGACAGGATCTCCCACCAACAGATCCACATTCTATGCCCCTGCAATGGTGACAGTAGAGGGGACCATCAACCCCAGTCCTGCTGGGGAATAGACACCCTACAGGGCAGTCAATGCAGATCTGTACGCATCCATAAATAAGGCAATGGCAGACAGACAGTAGGCCTGGAAATGCACAGCTGCCCCCCACCACCATCTGACATTCTCCAGCAGCAAGCACAGTGAGTCACCAGCCACTGCACCCTGCAAGGTGTTCCAGCCACACACATACTAACTGCAGACAGTTTGCTAGCTAGTCCATAGTGCATGTTCCTGGAGAGGATGTGAGCACACCCACCAAGCAGATAAGTCAGTGATTGGGCCCCAGAAAACAAAACCCATATATATCACTTAAAAGAAACACTGTATAAGCACTATGGGGGAACCCAGCCATGCTGTGGTCACTGCACAGTCAGGGTGAGAGTGACCTCCCAGCAGGACATACTGTGGCAACCCTGTCCGTGCAGGTGGTGGCCGGGCACTACAATGTCCCAGCCATTGCCCTATGCCCTGTGCAGATGCATCCAGGCCAGGCCACCCTGTCCAGGCTATACCCACAGTACTGTGCTCCTCATTATGCACATTGGCAGGCTAACACTGGCAACAGTGCAAGCAGTGTGGGCTGAGGAAGGTGTTGGCAGCCACCACACACTGGATAGACAGACACACACTCCCACACCTATGCCAGCATTGTGCAACTATAGAGGCTTTTGGCAGCCCTGGCCACCGCACCAGTCCTGGGCACAGTGCAGGCATGGCTATGGTATGCAGTACTGTTGGGGTCACTCCCCAGGGTGGTGGACACTGTCATATACCAGACCTGACACACACTCCACAGACATCAGAGAGGTTGGTATGATGCAGTTCACTGAGCAGATTGTGCAAAACTTAGGAATTACTATGTGCCAGTAATCATAGCAACCTTTTGATATCTGTGTACCATATTCCCGGGTTTAGGGTGGCATTGATAAGGTATGCAAGTGCTAGTATTGGGAGATACACGCAGGGCCTAACATCCTGCCACTCCAGGAGGCTGTGGATAATGGGGCCTGTGGGTGCGGGTGTTTCTGCCCCTGTTGGCCGCTGCTCTAAGGCAGGGGTTCCCAACTCCAGTCCTGGTGGGCCACACACTGTTCGCGTTTTCATGCTGTCCCTGATGAATATGCATGGAAGAAATCTGCATACCATGGGGGCAGCATATAGAAATGCAGCACAGGCATCTTTATTAGCGACAGCATGGAACCTGAATGGTGTTTGGCTCTCCAGGACTGCATTTGGGAGACTCTGCTCTAGGTAATGCGCATGCTTATGGTGTCTGTGCTCTGTAGGGTAGAATGTAGGTGTTCCAGGAATGTTTATTCTATCTGCAATAAAGGTTCCGTCTTTCTTACGATGGTTTATTACTGGGTAAAATATGGGGACAGGGCTGGCAGGAACCACAGCTGGGACTTGAACCTGTGACCTTCTGCTCCTGAGCATACTGGCTGTGTGTACTGCACAACACTGTTGCCACAGGGACAGTTTATTCCCTGGAGATACTATGACTGTTTGTCAGATGGAGCCTGTCTGTTGCAGTGCACAGCACCCACCTAAACGGGGCTAGGCCATGGTCTGCTGCGGCCAGATGCCACTGCCCCCTCCGCCACCAGCACCCCTCCGCCACCATGCTGCCATGCCCTTCTGCTGGTGGTGCTGGTGGTGCGCAGTCTCAGGCCATCCAGTGTGTGGGTAGGCGGCTGCCTATGGTGCAGGTTCTGGGGTAGGGGTGCCTGTATAGACGTCCACGCTTCCCCCCAGCACTGCCTGCCACTGTTCTGTGCCCTTGGGGGTAGCTGCTGGGTACTATCCCCTGTGACACTGTGGGAAACACAGTCGTGCCCATGTTGGGCCTTCATCAGTTGCTGTCTGGCTGCTCTGCTGTTTCAGCATTCGTATGGGCCACCTAGGCATCACCCTAGTCCGCACTGTGGCCCAGCTGCACCACAGCATGTGCCGCCTGCGGCCCTCTGTATCCCCTTTTCCAGCATCTGTCCAGTTGCCCATTCCGACATGCCCACCCTGCTGTTGCGGAACATGTGCACACCATAGGAAACCTGTCCAATAACAAGGGAAAGCCCTGATCAGCTCTATTTCACTGTGGGATCATTCACCTTGTCGGGGGACAGAGCATAGACCCTTCCGCGATTAATATCTTTTTGGGAGAGTTTCCTCTATAGTGTTTTTTGCTGTTTCCCAGTATTATCACTATTGGCCAGCTTGGTTATGTTTTTTTCCAGTTTGTTGAGGTCATTTTCAATGTTTATGTGCCCTTTTGTTCAATGCACATGTATCACACTTATCACTTTTTGTAGGTTTCCCTGCCTATGCTGAACATTGCTGACACTTAAATGGTTTCTCTCCCCTGCAAATGTGCATCTAAGGGCAGGTTTTCATTTGCGGTAGGATTCAGCCCTTCAGTTCAGCGCATTAGTGTGAAAGGAGCCTCTCCCCGCCCACTCTCTGCCCATTGACCCCTTCTCTCCGCCCTCTCTCCACCCTCTGCGGTGTTTACGGCGGCCGGGGACGTTAACGTTCGTTAATGTTACGTAACGCGCGTTATACGACGTTAACGATTGTTAACGTTATGTGACGCACGTTATGTAACATTAACGATCATTAACGTTGCATAACGTGCGTTATGTAACGTTACCGCAGTTTAGTAAACATACCCCCATGTGTTAACGTTACATCAAGTAACATTACCGCGCATTAACGTTACCAGTGCTACATTACCTCCGCTTAATAAACATACCTCTAAAAGTTCAAATTTTTAAATCCTATTAAACATTGAAATAAATTAAAAATTAAAAATGATAAAAATGGACAGTGGAAAATTTGATCCCGGTACATTAACTACATTGTAACTACATTTTACATAATTCCTTTGATTTTATATACCAGTGAATTAATTTATTTATATTATCCCAATGTTTTTTGCAGTTTTTAGTGTCATTGGTTTGGTTTAACAATTTGCCCATACAACATATAAATATTTATTGTGGGCGACAGTGAGTTTCATATTTTCACAAGCTGTCCCTCCCTCACTTCTTTCCCCTTTCCTTCCCCTATTATATTCTCTTTCTCTCTTCCCCTCTCCTTTCCTCCCCCCCTCTCTCTCGCTCCTTCCCTCCCCCCTTGCCCCCTCCCTCTCCCCTCTCCCCTCTCTCCTTTCTACCACTTCCCCCCTTTTCTCTTTCCCCCTTCCATGCTTTAATTTTTAACCACTGGGTTACGTGTTGACAATTTGAAATGTAGAGTTAGACATTACTCTGGCTATGGTATTTTTATATAGAAGACATATTATATTTATCCTTTTATCTATTGACAATGTACACAACTGTCCATTTTTATCATTTTTAGTTTTAATTTATTTCAATGTTTAATACGGTTTAAAAATTTGCACTTTTAATTATTATTATGTATGTTTTATATGTCTTTGATCTGTTTCTTTACAATGTCAATATAGTTTATATGTTCTGATTTACACATTTTTATGTTTTTTTTAAGATCTGAATACATATACCCCCTGAAGAAGGCCCCTTGTGCTGAAACACTGTCTGTGTTGGGGGGGGGGGTTAATAAAGACTGGTTCCACATACAGAGGATTTTGTCTTTAATCTGACATGCTCTCTCATGTTTTGGTTCTCCTTTGCAAGGGTGAGTGCCTCCGTTTGGACTCCCGGCATTGAATTTTCAGGTTTAGTGTCCAGTGGCAACGGCTAGGCGCTATAATCACACTAGCCACCTCCGCTGAATATAAGGCCCTAACTAAATAAATAGGGGAAACCTCTGAAGATGACTCAAATGCAGTCCCTATGTATCATCATCATACTTGTTTGCTAAACATAGGACTTCATTTCAAGCATTGGAAATTGTCCATTAAGGTGCCCAAAGTGTCAAGATGTATTTGTGAACCAAAAATCAAATTGAAAGCCTCAATGACCAATACATATGCCCAAGTGGATGCTGACAACAGTTCATATCCTCATCAAGTCATAGAGGGTGCTGGCAAAACCCCAAAAATTACTCATCTTCAAGCTCTCTGGATTATATGCAGTTCAGACCCAGTACAAAACGTGATTATATAAAACCAGAGTTTATTGAATGATTCTTACTGCCAGCCCGACACAGGCCGTGTTTGGCACACTTCGTCAGGGGTTGATCAGGCAGATAAAACTAAAAACATAAATATATAAAAAATCAATTCATAATAAATACATAGATCACATTAAAACACATAAAAGAACAGATGCTACTATAGAATTAAAACCTCTATACATATACATTTCTATTTATTTATTTCTAACTGACGAAGTGTGCAAAACACAGCCTGTGTCGGGTTGGCAGTAAGAATCATTCAATAAACTCTGGTTTTATATAATCACGTTTTGTACTGGGTCTGTTGTTACACGTAATTATTTGCCTTTTCGTGGTGTTATATGCAGTCCAGACCATGTCAAACGCTGTCAGCATTTCACAACAATGTAGCTGTCTTAGGGAACATCGGATACATTTCTGAAATAACAAAGAATTGATAAATCACTGCTAACGTACTTGTTGCTAAAAATGCTTCTACTTATTCACTTATTGGCCAACTTGTACTAAACCAGATCCTGTGCTCTTCCTGTGTCAAAAGGCTTCCGAAGCATCCATTTAAATGCCATATTTAAGTCTATCCACCAATTAAAAAAAAAAACCATAATTAAAGAATAAACAGCAAATTGACTACCCCTAGTTACAAATGAAAAACATCAGGTCTCAACAGCAGAATCAAATGGAACTGGATTTTGTGACCTAAAAGGTGAAGAAAATGCCATAAGGGCATTTCAAGGGTGCGGTAGGGAGGAATGTGGTGAAAATGTTTGTGGGGGGAATATGAGAGGAAGGCAAGAGAGAAGAGCTTGTAGAAAAGCAGCTTTTTGGATGAAGTATGAAATGAATTAATGCCAGCATTTTTAATTTTTTTGTTTTTATATAGTTAATTTTGCATTAAGGTGATGCACTGTTGCCCATTTGGGTGAACTTTTTTCTCATGTATGTTCATGCTCTTTGATAAATTCACTACCTTTAATGTTGAGTGATTATTCCTTCCTAGAATTACTTAAATTGACAATACCCTTTTTATTCTCTCAAACCTCATGGAAGTTGGAAAGAATTATATGAAAGTGGTTGAACAATATCTCCCCATCTGTCTGTCCAAGGTTTGTGCTAGGGTGTCTGCCACCTCCCTGCAATCCATAATTATCACCCTCATCCCTCATTAGTATTAGGCCACAATCCCCCGACTTTTTTTTCCAAAACTCCTTTACCAACTCTGTTTACACAATACTTCTGTTTCTCCTTGAAACTGAATGTTGAAACAACAAAATTGCAGTGAAGGGGCAAATGCACAGCTGGAATAAAAATAAGTACTAAGCAATAAATACAGTATTTATCCTCTCAGTGTGCCAAGTATACATGTACAAACAGATAAACCAAGCAAAACCAGAGCCGGATGGCATGAGCTAAGGAAAGGTTCTGGGCCACTGTGCTGTAGGAGGTTATGTCCTATTTCTCAGGCACCAATCAGAGGAACCCATGCAGGCTTGGCCTGTCAACACTTAGGGCCCGATTTCAAGACCCGGATTACAGGGCTGCCCATCCCGGCGGGATGTGCAACCCCACAAGCCATCCAGACCCTATTCCCCCTCCTGCACTACCTGCACATCCTGAGCAGTAGGATGAGGAGAGCCAGTAAGGGATGGGAGGGGACAGGGCTGGGGGTGATTCAAGTCATGGCCCTGTACATCCTGAGGGGTCCATGGGGATGTGCTACTTATTCAATTCAGAAGTGGAACAAGCAGCACCAACCCGGCAATCAAGGCCGGGAATCCACCCCCAGGGCTGGGGATGGGTGCAGGGTGGTCCCTACCACCCAATCCAGGCCCTGGCTGGCCAGCCGTGGGTCGGGTGGTGGGGAAGTGGGGGGCCTAAGCCACAGGAGTCAGGGGTGCCTGCGGTGAGTATGTCCCCACAGATGGTAGGGGCACACCGGGACGTCCATGGGCCCAATGTTTAGTTCCCACATCCAGAATCAGTGCCTAATGGGTTCTAAAGGCCCAGATGCACCCCTCTCAGAATCGGTCTCCATGTTTTCAGCATACCTGCCATCACTGCCCAACCCCAGTCCTCAAGCCTTGGCCACATATATACCTGTCCAGCAAGTCACACGTTCATAAGAATCTGCTCCCCTTCACTCCCATCCCCAGTGTTGGAGCCAGAGAGCAGAAGCAGGCCTCAGACCTGCGACCACATTTCCACAGCTGCTCCATATCACCTGCTCCAACACCGCAGAAATGCAGCAAACTGGTGCATCCCATCGCCCTGCCTGTACTCACACACACAGATGTGAAGGGGTGGCAGGGGAGGCACGATGGGCCCTGCCATGGGCTCTTTTTACCTCACCAATGTTTGTCAATGCTGTAGTTAGCATGGGTGCACTTAGCCGCACCTCACTGGGTAGCATTAAGTACCCCTTTATTAATTGCAAATGCTGCTGCTGCGTGTTAGAGAACTACTTAGTGCGGTAATTGCTGAGAACATTCTGCTGGGAACAATAGTTATCATAGGACTATCTCACTTACCGTGCACTAGCTTTATGTCAAAGATGCATTAAATACAAACCCTTAGTGCACTTTAGTAAACATATCCCTAAGGATTCTTCCACTATCCATGGATGTATCAAGAGCACAATGACGCAGAAGATTCAAGCACAGTCATCCTAAAAAATATTATGACTGAAGTCATTCAGAACTGATATGCTGTAAGTTGTATTATAAACAAGAACATATAGATCGAAAAGCATGGGGAATCTTTCAAGACAACAGAACACCTTGATATAATTAGGAGAGAACTGTGGAAAGATCTTCCACGTGCAAAGCTAGGTTTCACAGGTGGAAAAGGCTCTTTCTAAAATAAGGTACATATCTAAAATCATATACAGTCAGTAATTCTATGCCTGTCTTTAAATATTACATGAATTTAAGTGGTCATTCTTGGGGGTGAAGTTTAGTAGAGACTAGAGTTTACTCGTATGCTTTCCAAAATGCAAACTATACATTTAAATTCTGGCAAACACACGTATAGACCTGTGCCTCCTCCACTAGATACAGCTGTAAATGGAATTTTAGAAGGGAAACTATTCATGTTCTTCCTCTTTCTAAAATTGCCACTATATATAATACATTGACCATATCCATTTATGCAATCTAATATTGCCCTCTTGATCCCTTACTTTATGAAACAGATTCAAAAATATCTAAGGGCCTAATGCACTACAGAATTTTTCCTGTGGATATGTCTGTGGGAAAATGCTTACTGCATAGTCCCATTAGCATGCTGTAGTTGTGATCACTTAAAAAACTGATGTGAAATTCCCTATTTAGTCCATCTACTATCTAATATTAGATATTAAACGTGAAAATTCTTAAAATAATGATGTGGCTCTAATTCATTTCTTTTATTTGTTCTTATTTCACCTCTCATCAGATTCAGGACCGTAATTCCCTTTTCAATAACCCTTGATAGTGATTGGCACACAAGTAAAATGCAGTATGTATCACTTTCTCTGGCTCTTTTTTTCCATTTTGGAGCACATTATTTAACATAATTTATTTTATTTATTTATGTTATTTTATTTATTAGTATTTAGCTCATGCTTTTCCAGTAGTAGTTCAAGGCAAGTTACAATCAGGTATTGTAGGTATTTCCTTCAAGACAATAGAACACCTTGGGGCATGCTTACTAAAGCTCAGTATCCAGTAGCATGGGGTTAATGCACGTTTGGGACAAACAGTATCAGGAAGCGTGTGGCCCAAAGGCAGCCATGCTAAAAATCCTGTGCTACCAAAGCAAGGCATGAAAAAGCAGGGTTAAGGTGGAGAGTGGGCAGAGACATAATGTGGAGGAAGGAGCTGGCATACCATGCACACACTAGCCACACCAACATGTTGCTAGCGTGGGCATAGCTAACGCCTGCCTCTGACCAGATGATAGTTGCACCTGCAATGCTGGCATGTGTCGAACGCATGTTCTGGGTGCTATACGTTATTCAGGAAGAAGGGCAGGAGGAGTGGCACTATATATAAAAAATAATATTAAAACTATAGCATTGCAGGGCTTAAAAGGGAGCAAGAAGGCACTGTGGGTTAAACTAGAAAGAGGGAAAGGGAAATCCATTTGCATTGGAGTGATGTACAGACCCCCTATACAGGAAGAAGAAGTGGATGGAAATTTAATAGAAGACATACGCAGTATTGCCACGTAAGGAGAAGTGCTACTGGTAGGTGATTTCAATATGCTGGATATTGATTGGCGCATCCCTGCTGCGGTGTCATCTAGAAGTAAGAAGATCCTAGATTCTCTAGAGGAAGAACTATTCAGACAACTAATAATAAAACCCACAAACGATAGATCCATACTGAACTTAGTGCTTACCAATGGGAAAAGTGTTTCTGATGTTACAGTGGGAGCTCATCTCACATCCAGTGATCACCAGATGGTGTGGTTCAGTATTAGGACTAGGGTTGATAAAATCCATTCAAAAGCAAGGGTCTCAGACTTCAGTAAAGCTAACTTTGCCAAGATGGGACAATACCTCAAAGAGTCAATGGCGGGATGTGAACAGCTGGGGGATGTAGAAAAGCAATGGGCAAAACTGAAAGGGGTTATTTTAAGGGCAACAAACCTTTTTGTTAGGTAAATAAATGTGGTATGGTTTTCGAAAGAAGTAGATGAAAAGGTGAAGAAAAAGAGAGAGGCCTTCATAAAATACAAGAGATCACAGAGAGAGAGGAAATAAGATGGCAGAGGGGGGGAAATGGCGGTGCTGTGAGTAGACACCAAGGATCGCTCTGGTGAAGCCTTCAGGGTTACCTTATTATTTTTCTTTCTAATGCCTCATACGGCGCGGAAATGTAAAGCAAAGCCTCACTTAGAGCCTACCAGGAAGGCTGGGCCAATGGATGCTTTCCTTCAGCCCGGTTGTGGTGTGATTGCTTCAGGCGGCCTGCTTGTGGAGTTGTGGGTCGAAGATGGATCCCTGCCCTGCCCTGGGCTGGATGTTTCGTTGAGCCTTGAGTTCCGGCGTTATCCCGTACAGCCAGCAAGTTTGAGTGATCATGCTACAGCAAGTGCAGTGGGTGCGGCTGTATCTGTTGTCCCTTTCTCGGGCAGTCAACTCTGGGGTCAGAGATTCCTGTGGCTGACGGAGTGGAGGGGCTGAAAACTGCAATTTTGGAGCAGGTGCAAGTGTCTGAGCATCTTCTCCCTATCTCTATTGTGAGCCAAGGTACGTCGGACTTTGAAGCTGTTCTGCACAGGTTATTTTGCCACAGCCCGAAGTTTTTTCAATGGAGACTATGTGGGAAGCTATGAATAAACTGGCACACTCTATCTCGTCTCAGTTGCAGACTTTAGCCACCCAGTTTACTTCTGTTGTTCAACAAGTTGAGATGCTTGATAGTCTTATTATGGACCTGCCTATGAAGCTTAATTCATTGGAGCAGCAGGTGGATCAAATCCAGGACTCCATGCATGTTGTAATGAGAGATTCTGAGAATTTGCAAAGAAAAGCAGAGTTACTGGAGAACATGTTCAGGAGCAGGAACTTAAGTGTTTTAAATTTTCCTAAAGTGCCTTCAATACCACCATTGGTTTTGTTTAAAAAGTACTTGACTGAGATTTTGAAAATCTCAGTGGATGATATTCCGCCAATATCTCGTGCTTTCTATTTGCCTTCAGCTAGGGTTAAAGCTGTTGGTGGCTCGGGTCAGGGTATGTCGTCTACCCCAGCAAGTTCTGAGGATAGCCTGGAGTTGGGCTTCTTGGAAAAGTCTGTGTCTGACTCTGGTGGCCGCAACATTATTGGTCACATTGGCCTTAGACGTAGACTAGAACTGGCTCCTTAAAATGTTTTTTCGTTCATCTGTTAAAGAATTTATGGGTTTCTCTATTAGGCTTTTTTCCTTATGTATCTAGGGCAACACAGAAAAGGAGGCGGCAGTTCATGCTTCTTAAACCTGGGGTGCTTCAGTTGGGTGATTTATTTTTTCTTCGTTTCCCTTGTAAATGCCTGGTTAAGTTCGCCGGGAATAATTTTCTTTGAACCCCAGCAGTTGCCTGCCCTTATTTCCTCAAAAGGTATGGAGGTCCAATCTGCTGTTTAGGTCCCTTTGATGAAAACCCCTCTTTTTTGGGGTATGCTTCTAGTATTATTAGGTAGCTCCTAAATCTACTTATGTTTGCTAGGGGTTTTTTCGATTGTGTTTTAATATCCTGTATATTGTGTATCCTTCCCTTCCTTTAGGGAGCTTGTGGGAGTTGCTATGTATTTTGTTTTTCTTATTTAATAGTTTGGATTTTTTATGTTTCTTTAGTGTCTCCCTTTCTCTTCAAAACTGATTCTTGTTGTATTTTTTTTAAATTGCATAAATAATAAATTAAAAAAAGATGGGAAAAAGAGATCACAGAGAGGAAGACAGGTATCTATATTTGGAAAAACTTAAGAGAAACTAGCAAAGTAGTCAGGAAAGCAAAGATACAAAAAGAAGAAGAAAGAGCCAATGCAATAAAATGGAGGGATAAAACATTTTTCAGATATATTAGTGAAAGGAGAAAGGGCAAAAGTGGTATTGTCAAACTCAAGGGTGAAGGGGAGGAATATGTAAAAGCTGATAAGGATAAAGAGGAATTGCTTAACAAATATTTCTGTTCTGTGTTCACAGATGAAGGGCCTCAGAAAACACCCACAAATAGGAACAGAAGTGACAGGGATCTTGAACGATTTTCAGAAGAATGTGTTTGTGAGGAACTAGCTAAACTAAAAGTAGACAAAGCGATGGGACTGGGTGAGATACATCCGAGAATACTGAAGGAACTTGGGGATGTTCTAGCAGCTCCACTGATTGACCTTTTCAATACTTTAATACCACTCTTGACTTTAAGGGGTATGTTTACTAAGCTGCGGTAATCGTGAATAACGCATGTAACGTACACTTAACGATCGTTCGCACGTCATAACGCGCGTTCTGATGTGCGAACGATCGTTAAGTGTACGTTACGCGCGTTAACTGCAGTTAACGATCGTAAACCCCCCCGGCGCGTTAAAACACCGCAGAAGGTGGAGAGTGGGCGGAGAGAAGGGGTAAATGGGCAGAGAGTGGGCGGGGAGAGGCTCCCCTCACACTAACGTGCTGAATTTCAGAGCTCAATTCCAACGCGAATGAAAACTTGTTGTTAAAGGCATATTACAGGGAAGAGAAACCATTTCCGTCAGCAATGTACAGCAAAACCGGGGAAACCTACAAAACGTGAGCAGTGTGATACATGTGCACAGAACAAAATGTCAAATAAAACTTTAAAATGACCACAAGAAACAGTGTAAAAATTATAATTCAGCTGGGCAACAGTGATAGCAATGGGCAACAATAAAAAACACTCCCAGGAAGGCTCCAAAAAAAGAAACGATGTTTGGAAGGGTCTACGCTCCATAGACCCTTTCAAAACTCATTTCATTTTATTGGAGCTTTCCTGGGAGTGTTTTTTAATGTTGCCCAATGTTATCATTGTTGCCCAGCTTGGTTATGGGTGTTTACCCCTTTTTTCCAGGTCTTTCTTGAGGTTTATGTGCACTTTTGTCTCCATACAAGGTAAATGAGCCCACAGTACAAATGTGCAGAGCAGGATTCTGACTCGTCAGGCCAGTTTTCCTATCTCCAGGGACTGCACTGTCTCTGTGGCCACAACCAGTGCCTGTAAGACCAGAGGGTCACAGGTTCAAATCGCAGATGGGGCTCCTGCCAACCCAGTCCCCATAGTTTTACCCACCACTAAACAGTGATAGTAAAGACACTCCTTTATTGCAGAGAACATACGCATGGTTAATACGCCTATATTTTACCACACCAAACACAGACACCATAAACAGGCGCATTACCTAGAGCAGAGTCCCGCAAATGCAGTCCTGGAGGGCCCCACACCATTCAGGTTCCATGCTGCCTCTAATAAAGATGCCTATGCTACATATCTATGCACCACCCCCATGGTATGCAGATGTAGCTCATGCATATTTATGAGGGACAGCATGAAAACACGAACAGTGTTTGGAACACCAGGACTGGAGTTGAGCAACTCTGCCGTAAAGCAGCAGCCAACAGGGGCAGACACAGCCACACACACACCCACAGGCCCCATTGGCCAATGTCTCCTGGAGAGGCAGGACATTGGGCCCTGCCTGTATCTTCCAATACTAGCAGTTGCATACCTTAGCAATGCCACCCTACACCTGGGTATATGGTACACAGCTATCAAACGTTTCCTATGATAACTGGCAGATATCAATTCCTACGTTAAGCACATTTTGCTCATTGAGCCCCACAATCATTCTGATGTCTGCGGTGTGTGCTGCAGGTCTGGTCTCTGATAGTGTTTACCACCCTGGGGAGTGACCCCCAACAGTATTGCGTACCATATCCATGCCTGTACTGTGCCCAGGACTGGTGTGGTGGGTATGGCTGCTGAACACCTCTATTGTAGCACAGTGCTGGCATAGGTGTGGGGGTGGCTGTCTGTCTATCCCAGGGGTGGGCAAACCTGGTCCTGGAGGGCCGCAGACCAGTCAGGTTTTCGGGATATCTCTAATGAATATGCATGAGATATATATGCATTAGAGATATCCTGCCAACCTGACTGGTTTGTGGCCCTCCAGGGCTGGATCTGGAGACCCTTGCCTTACACCTCTGTCATTTAAGATTGTGAGTGGACAAGGTGCAGATGTCCAAGACATCAAAAAGGCTAGATAGGGGGGGCGGAGCCTGATGTCCAGCGGGTAGGACGCTTTGCATTGAAGCTCCCGAGAGGCCTACTTAGAATCCTGACTTAATACCTATACAAATTTACTATTTCGCTCCGAGCTGACCGGGGCACCTCGGGGGGAATGGCGGCCCATAAACCAGCGCGCTTGGACTTCGGGTCTCCTTCTTCTTCTCACGGAAAACGCTCCAAAACAGAGGTGTCCTCCCCACAGAAGATGGTTCCATTTCGTGAAAACCCCGAGATGCACCTGGAGATTTTGGAGGAAATACGCGGCGTGAAGGAATTGGTGCAGTCCAATGGAGAAGCGCTTCGAGCCATGCGAGAAGACTTTGGAGTGCTCCAGGACCGACTTGAAAGTCTTTCATTACGGCAGGACAACATGGCGGGGGTCCTCGACTCGCACGAGGTGCGCTTGGGCAAACTGGACGAGGCTGAGCGCCAGATACAGAATCTTCAAAAGGAGTTAGAAGATAGCAATAATCGAGCCCGTCGCAACAATGTGAGGCTCCTCGGAATGCCGGAGGGGGTGGAAGCAGGAGATATAAGAGAATTCTTGCTCAAAACTCTTCCCTCCTTGCTGAAGATCACTTTTCACAGAGAACTGGAAATCGATCGAGCACACCGTGTTCCTGCCCACATGGCGCTCAACCGCACGACCCCCCGGCCTATTGTCTTTAGCTTGCTACGATATCAACAAGTGGAACAAATTTTACATGCTGCCCGAGCGAATCATCATTTGGAATTTGAAGGTCGTAAGGTCTCCTTCTTTCCTGATTTGGCAAAGCCTACCGTTGACCGGCGGAAGAAACTCCTGGCTTTTCGCCCTCGACTTCCACAGCTACAGGCTCGCTTTGGCCTGTTGTATCCAGCGAAGCTCCGAGTGACTCTCCACAACCAAACCAGGACGTTCGAAGATCCTGATCTACTATCAACATTTTTAGACTCCAAAGAAGCAGAGCAGATGCGCTAATCCCAAATCTTGGACTCTTATTTGCTGGCTCTATCCGCCATTTTGAAGGACCCGATGCGGCGGTCATAGCCAAGCACAGAAATAGCCTGGACTTTCTTTCTTTCTCTATATGACTTTTGTTTTTGGTCTCCTATCCCTTCATGATGTGTGCCTCGGTCGGATTCGGAGCACGCACAGTCCTACAGGTTATGTGTTTTTTCAATTTCGGCCTTCTCGGGGGTTTCTCCCCGCAGACACATGGTCGCCAGTAATTTTGGGGTTTTGCTTCTCCTCTACCGTACTGCGGTTTTCTTTGTTAATGTGGGGCGCTTCATTGTATTATATTAGTTTCTTTTTCCTATGTCATGTGTACAGCCAGATACAGTCAGTTTGAGGGACATGGTGAAATTATGTGTGCTATCATGCTCAGAATTTTTAACTTTTCTGAATGGCCTTATGTAAAATCTTATCATTCACCGTCAAAGGCATTAATGGTCCACTCAAAGGAAAGAAAATCCTTAGCTATCTTAGCCATGAGCATGTTGATTTAGTGTTTCTTCAGGAAACGCATTTAAACTCTGCTGAAACACTGAAACTCAATGCTAAGCCTCACATGGTAGCTGCCTATTCTCCCACCGTTTTCAAATGGTACGGGATAGCCACTCTGGTTAAGAAGTCTTAGCACGCTACTGTACCTGATATTAGCGCTGACAAGGAGGGTAGATGGGCCCGTGTACACCTTGAGGTTGGAGATAGTGAATTCACGTGTATTTGCATTATGCCCCGAATGTGGACAACCCTGCTTACTATGCAAGTATTGCGCAGTTGGCCTTGGCCTCTGCCAATGCCCCATTAATACTTGGTGGCGATTTTACTCAAGTGTTCCCTCAATCTATTCTTCTCAAACAAGGTGCTCGTTGGTTGGACGATCCAGTACCGAGTAGACCTGTGTGGCTAGATATAGAAGCGGGCCTTTGCAAACCGACTCCTCTTACCTTTCTCCCTGGTATGACTCTCCCATCAGACTCCCACTATCCACCAATGCTTTTAGACACTTTAGGTGCCTTTAATACTCTTATGCAATCTTTAGACTCCCGACTCTGGTCAGTGCAACTTCAGCATCGCCTTCGGTGCACTAGAGTACTCCCGCCATCGGCATTCTCTACATAAGGTTGATTGGAGACTTTCCGATCTCTCGGTAGTTCACCGGGTGTAGCATCCAATTTTACTAAACCTTCTGTAATGCTATAACTAGAGATACCCCTATAGCGCAGAAAGTATGGGAGAGAGAATTGCATGTGACTTTGACCTCGGAGCAATAGAGCCTTATCTGGAGTAGAGGGACACGGGTTCCCGATCCGCCTCACTCATTCAGACCCTCTTCTTTCTAGCCCACCGGTGTTTTTACACTTCTCACAGATTAGACAAATGGAACACTACTCAGGGCAATGGTTGCTGGACACGTCCTGCGGCCATTGATTCATTGCCTCATGTTATGCATGAATATCCCGCACTACAGTATTACCGGCGTTGGGTCTGGGGTCGTATTTAGTCTATCTCGCACTCTCAGGAGCCCCTTTCTTGGAGGATAGTGGGACTTCGCCCAGTTGCGGGGATCCCCTCTCTCCCAAAAATGGCTTATTTCCTTTCGAACTTTATGCTTGGCATTGCTATTTCCCTAATTAAGTAATACTGGAAAATTAGCTCCCATTTGAGCCCCAATGAATGGTGGAATCATGCCTGTCTTTACAGTAAATATGACCAAATACCTCGTCTGTTCGCTTCTTCCGTTCAGACTCCTTCTCATTGGTCTCAATGGAAGATGCTCAATGACTATGTACATTTTGCTAAATGCTCTCATCTGACTGTCTAACTTTGTATATATCTCTGTCCCATGATCATGCTGTATTGTAGATACTCTTTTGATCGTTTGATGTATAATCACTGTTAATTGGAAGCGCTCACATGCTGATATAATCGGGTAGAGAAGAAGCATCGGGGTGGGGGGTAATGGGTTTACTTTTCCTTATTGTATACTTGTTTTGTCTCTTTTGGTGTGTTGTTTCTTTTGTTTGTTGCAAAATGAAAATAAAAGTTTAAAAAAAAAAAAAAGGCTAGATAGAATTTGTCACAGTCCTCCTCACTTCTCACCACCACCAAAAAATTGTCTATTAGACAACTTTTTGGTGGTGGTGAGAATGGTGTAGCTACTCTGTGCCAGTACAACACGGTCCTACAAGGCCGAGGTGCTGTGGGGGTGCACATGGTCACGTCCCCCTACCAGGCCGAGGTGCTGTGGGGGTGCATTCCCCATGGTGTGCATCTGTGGACAGCTGATTTGCATGTGCAGTGCATCATGGGTGTGACTGGCACAATCCAACCCTGGGAAAATCCAGCACCTGCTCACAGGCTCTGATAAACCATAGGCCATCACACGTACATCTGTTAGCATAATGCATAGGTGCAGGACACCCTAAAGAGTCTGTAATATAAGGTGCCCATGCTGGTAAAAACACACGTACCCACGCACGATTGTACGCACGCACCAACGCCCGTACCAACGCATGCAGCCTCGCACACACCTAGGCACACTCCGAGGGTGTGTTTCTGACACCACTACTCCACGTAAAGAAAAACATGCCTCCTCCTTCCCTATGTAATGTACAGGATGATGCCTGGGCCAGCCTTCTGCGTTAGGCACACTGGAGACTCGAACCCATGCTGCTTGTAACAGCGGTCAGTACAGTAACCATTGTGCTACAGCTCTGTTTCTGTGCTTTGTGTCTGTACGCCTTCTTACGATTAACGCGCAGTAACGTGCCACGGCGCCCTGTAACGCTCGTTAGTTTTTGGAACGCGCGTTAGTGGTAATGATGTACCGTCCATGTCCTTATTTGGGGTTTCTGTCACTACCGCGGCACCTAACGCGAATTGCACTAACGCAGTTTAGTAAACATACCCCTAAAAAGGTTCCAGAGGACTGGAGAAAGGCACATGTAGTCCCATTATACAAAAGCAGCAGTAAGGATGAGATTGAAAACTACAGACCAGTTAGTCTAACCTCTGCTAAAAAAAAGAATAGTGAGGTTTCTGGAGTCTAGTGGATTGCAGGATCCAAGACAGCATGGATTTTAGCAGAGGCAGGTCTTGTCAGACAAAACTAATTGATTTCTTTGACTGAGTGACCAGGGAGTTGAACTGAGGGAGAGCCCTAGATGTGTTGTACTTAGATTTTAGTAAAGCCTTTGACACCGTTTTGCACAGGTGACTTATAAACAAACTGAACATCCTAGGGATGGACCCTAAAGTGACTGACTGGGCTAGAAATTGGTAGAGTGGGAGGTGGCAAAGGATACAGGTAAATGGAGCTCACTCTGAGGAGAAGGAAGTTACCAGTGATGTGCTGTAGAGATCTGTCCTTAGTCCGATTCTTTTTAACATCTTTGTTAGTGATATTACGAAAGGGCTATAGGGTAAGATTTGCCTCTTTGTGGATGATATCAAAATCTGCAATAGAGTAGACATCCAGGAAGGAGTAGATGACATGAGGAGGGATCTAGCTAAGCTTGAAGAATGATCAAGAATTTGGCAGCTGAAATTTAATGCTAAAAAATGCAGGGTCATGCACTTGGGCTGCAAAAATCCAAGGAAGCGGTACAGTGTAGGGAGTAGAGTATTTCTGGCCACAAAAGAAGAGAGGGACCTGGGTGTGATTGTTTCTGATGATCTTATAGCAGCTAGACAAGTAGAAAAGGCAACAGCAAAAGCCAGAAGGATGCTTGGGTGCATAGGAAGAGGAATGGCCAGCAGAAAAAGCAGTCGATAGTGCCTCTGTGTAAGCCTCTGGTGCAACCTCATTTGGAGTATGAGTTATTGTGTGCAGTTCTGGAGACCGCACCTTCAAAATGATATACTGTAAACAGGATGGAGTCAGTGTAGAGGGTAGCTACTAAAATGGTTATAAAGCCTATGACAACAGACTTAAAAATCGTAATATGTATATGTTAGAGGAAAGGCGGGATAGAGGAGATATGATAGAGATATTTAAATACCTCCATGGCATAAATGCACAAGAGGAGAGCCTCTTTTGATTGAAAGCAAACTCTACTATGTGGGAACATAGGATGAGGTGAAAGGAGATGGACTCAGGAGTAATATGCAGAAATATTTCTTTATGAAAAGTGTGGTAGATGCTTGGAATAGTCTCCCAGTGGAGGCAATAGAAATGAGGACAGTATGAGCCTTATTCATGCCCTCCCCACCGACATCTAACTTCCCCGCCAGTTGTATGGGGAAGTTAGATGGAGTGGAGTTAGGGCAGGCGGTTGCCAGCCCTGGACGTACAGGGTCGATTCTAATGTCAGCCCTGTATGTCCAGGGCTGGCGAATTGTACAGGAAAAGTTATTCCATCTCTGAAGTGGAATAACTTCCTGAACATATTTTTTCCCCAGATCAGGGGTCGGGGTTGGGCTACGGGGAAAGCTTTTGTTAAGCCAGCCGCTGGGATCGTGGCTTTACAATGGAGCCGCGGTATCAAGGCACCGCGGCTCCATTGCAAATCATTGATTGAGTTAGTCAGGCTTTTCCTATAAATGCAGTCCAGGCTGAATCACAGTTCCGGACTGCACATACAGTGCTGTTCGTGATTCTGGTACCGCGGGGCTAGATGTGCCCTGCGGGATCAGATTTGCGACTCCCTCTGTTCATCCGGTTCAAACCGGATGTACAGAGGGGCTATACATCTGGGATGGAATAAGCCTGTTTGTGAATCAAAAAAGCATGTGACAAACACAGAAGATACCTTAAGGAAAAATGGGGACTATTATAGTTGATATGGAAGGGCAGACTTGATAGGTCATGTGCTCTTTTTCTGACATCATGTTTCTATGTTTCTAAGGGGTATGTTTACTAAACCCCGGTATTGTGCGCTGCGCGCTAGTGTGTGGGTGCCATATAAGGAGTGGGAGTTTCATTCTGAAAAAGCAAAACCGGGATTAATCATGCGCTAATGTGCGATGCGCTCATGTGCGCCCCGCACATGAGCGCATGAGAAAGTTGCACGGGAAGCATAAGCGGCGTGCTGAGGCACAAGTACAGGAACAGAGCCACAGTACAATGGTTAAGACACTGACTAATGGTGCAGAGATCATGGGTTCAGTCCCCCACTGTGCCCAATGAAGAAGGCTGGCTGAGACATTACCTATTATGGGGAAGATTGCTTTAGGAGGCATTTTATCTTTATTTTAATTATCACTACTAGCAAACGCACTCTCAAAGCGTGTTAACATAAGGCGCCCCATAAGGCACATTTTAAAGTGCACTGTCCACCAAGGCACCCTAGAATGTTGCTTATAGGGCGCTTTATAGGGTGCCGTATGAGTTACTGCAAGGTCACAGCACTGTTTTTGATGGCAGCACGCTGCAGTTTAAGGAATGAAAATCATAAGTAGGTGCGCTGACATGCAAGGAGGAGCAGCAGTGGAGCACAATGGTTAAGACACTGACCAATGATGCAGGAGTCATGGGTTCAATCCCCCACTGTGCCTAATGAAGAAGGCTGGCTGAAGCATTAACTGTTATAGGTAGTATTGCTGTAGGGGGCATTTTATTTTTATTTTAATTAGTGCTGCTAGCAAACACACCCTCAAAGTATTGTAACATAAGGTGCTGCATAAGGCGCCTCATAGGGTACCCCAGAGGGCACATTTTAAAGTGCACTGTCTGCCACGGCACCCTACAATGTTGCTGAAAGGGCGGCCTATAGGGCGCCATATATGGTGCCCTATGAGGCACAGCAAGGTCATAGCACTGTGTTTGATGGCAGCACTGTGCATTTAAATGCCTGGAAATCTTAGGTAGGTGCGCTGACATGCAAGGAGGGCAGCAGTGTAGCACAATGGTTAAGGCACTGACTGCTGATACATGGGTTATGAGTTTGCTCCCCAGTGTGCCTAAGACGTAAGGTTGGCTGAGGCATCAGCTTTGCAATGTACATATTGTTTCCTGTAGCACTTTATTTGTATTTTATTAATTGCTGCCAGCAAACACGCCCTCACGTGCCGTAATTGAAGGTGCCGCATAAGGCACCCTATAAGGCACTCCATAGGCCACATTATAAAGTGCACTGTCCGCCACGGCAACCTAAAATGTCCCCTATAGGGCACACTATAAGTTGCTCCACAGGATAACGTATAGTGCACCTTATATGGACGGTAACCATAAGGTGACCTATAGGGCGCCATATAAAGTGCCATCTGAGGCACCTTATGGGTACAGTACGATGAGGGTGTTTTTGCTGGCAGCAATAATGTACATTAAAAATAGATAATGCTTTGAGCAGCCCTATCAAATAACCCCACTGTGGGTTTAAACCCATGATCTCTGGCTCCACAGGCAGTGAAGTAACCATTGCGCTACAGCTCTATAGCTGCTAGCAAGGCCCTGGCTGGCTGCAGAGGGAGTGCACGTCACCACACAGTCTGCTGTGTTCACCAGGATAGGGTTAGCACACCCATAACCATGATGCACTGCACATGCAAATCAGCTGTCCACAGATAAACACAAGATGGGGTATGCACCTACACAGCACCTCGGCCTGGTAGGGGGTACTGACCGTGTGTTTTACTGGCACAGAGTAGCTACACACCGTCACATTGTGCAGGTACTGTGCTCACCCTGAGGGTGCGGTGAGGCGCCCAGCACCAGGTCCACAGCACCTTCCATGGCAGAAATAGGCCATGCTAGCAGTTCAAAGCAGTGTTAATGTGTGAGATAGGTAGTTTCTGCAGAACCACCTTGGATATATCTGTCTGTCTCAGGCAGGTGTAGCCCCTAGGAGGATAATGCACCACCACCGCTGAGGGTCTCACATCAACAGATCCACATTCTACCTCTCTGAAATGGTGGCAGTAGAGGGAACCATCAACCCACATCCTGCTGTGGAAAAGACACCCTTCAGGGAAATCAATGCAGCTCTGCACACATCCATAACACCATAGCAGACAGACATTAGGCCTGGATATGCTAAGCTGCACCCCACCACTCTCTGATATTCTCCTGCAGCAAGCCTTCAGCCACTCCATCAAGACACAAACCTGTTGCAAACCATCTGCTAGCTAGTCCATAGTGCATGTTCCTGGTGGACATGCATGCACCCAGACCTGGAATGTCAGCATACACAGCAAGCAGAAAAATCAGTGACTGGGTCCCAAAAGGAAACCCATAAATATCACATGACAGAAATAGTATATAGCACTATGGGGGTGCCTAGCCATGCTGTCGTCACTGCACAGTCAGGGTGAGAGTGATCTCCCAGCAGGACATACTGAAGTCACCCTGTCTGTGTAGGTGGTGGCCGGGCACTAAAATGTCCCAGCCAGTGCCCTATGCCCTGTGCAGATGCATCCTGGCCAGGCCACCCTGTCTGGGCTATACTGCTCCTCATTATGCACATTGGCAGGCCAATACTGGCAACAGTGCTGGAAGTGTGGGCTGTGGAAGGTGTTTGCAGCCACCACACACTGTATAGACAGACACACACTCCCACACCTATGCCAGCATTGTGCTACTATAGAGGAGTTTAGCAGCCCTGCCCACCACACCAGTCCTGGGCACAGTACAGGCATGGATATGGTATGCAATACTGTTGGGGGTCACTCCCCAGGGTGGTAAACACTGTCAGAGACCAGACCTGAAGCACACACCGCAAACATCAGAAAGATTGTTATGATGGAGCTCAATGAGCAAACTGTGCTTAACGTAGGACTTTCTATCTGCCAGTAATCATAGGAAATGTTTGATAGCTGTGTACCGTATACCCAGGTGTAGGGTGGCATTGCTAAGGTATGCAAGTGCTAGTATTGGGAGATGCATGCAGGGCCCAATGTCCTGCTTCTCCAGGAGGCATTGGCCAATGGGGCCTGTGGGTGTGGGTGTGGGTGTGTCTGCCCCTGTTGGCTGCTGCTTTATGGCAGAGGTTCCCAACTCCAGTCCTGGTGTGCCAAACACTGTTCGGGTTTTCATGCTGTTCCTCATAAATATGCATGAGATACATCTGCATACCCTGTGGGTGGTGCATAGATATGCAGCACAGGCATCTTTATTAGAGGCAGCATGGAACCTGAATGCTGTGGGGCCCTCCAGGACTGCATTTGGGAGACTCTGCTCTAGGTAATGTGCCTGTTTATGGTGTCTGTGCTCGGTAGGGTAAAATATAGGCGTATTAACCATGCGTATGTTCTCAGCGATAAAGGTTTGTCCTTACTATCACGGTTTAGTTGTGGGAAAAATATGTGGACTGGATTGGCAGGAGCCCCAGCTGGGCTTTGAACCTGTGACCTTTGGTTCTTGCACACACTGTCTGTGTGCACTGCACCACTGTGTTGCCACAGATATGTGGCATTCCCTGGGGAGTCCGTGACTGTACATCCGACAGGGACTGTTTGTTGCAGTGCACGGCACCCACCTGGACAGGGCTAGGCCATGGTCTGCTCTGGGCAGCTGCCACTGCCCCCCTCCACCTCCAGGACCCCTGTACCACCATGCTGACATGCCCTTCTGCAGGTGGTGCTGGTGGTACGCAGTATCAGGCCATCCTGTGCATGGGTAGGCGGCTGCCTATGGTGCAGGTTCTGGGGTAGGGGTGCCTGCATATCTGTCTGCACGTCCCCCAATCACCGCCTGCCAATGTTCCATGCCCTTGGGGGTACCTGCTGGGTACTATCCTCTGTGACACTGTGCTAAACACTCTCGTGCCCATGTTGGGCACTCATCAGTTGCTGTCTGGATGCTGTTCAGTTTCAGCATTCCTAGGTGCCATCTAGGCATCTGCCTAGTCCGCACTGTGCCCCAGCTGCACCACAGCATGTGCCGCCTGCAGCCCTCTATATCCCCTTTCCCAGCATCTGTCCAATTGGCCATTCCGACCTGCCCGCCCTGCTGTTGTGGAAATGTGCATGCCATAGGTAACCTGTCCAATGGAGAGGGAAACCCTGATCAGTGCTATTTCACTATGGGATCATTCACCTTGTATGGGGACAGAGTGTAGACCCTTCTAAAATTCATATTTATTTTTTGGGGCTTTTTTGGGAGTGTTTTTTGATGTTTCCCATTACTATCACTATTGCCCAGCTTGATTATAATTTTTTTATATTTTGTTGGGCTCATTTTTACTGTTTATTTGCCCTTTTGTTCTGTGCACATGTATCACACTGCTCACTTCTTGTAGGTTTCCCTGGTTTTGCTGTACATTGCTGACAGAAATGGTTTCTCTTCCCTTTAAATCGGCTCTACCGCGAGGTTTTCACTCGCGGTATTTTTTTACCTGAATTTCAGCCCCGCTCCTGTGCAGGGAGCCTCTCCCCTCCCACTCTCCACCCATTGACCCCTTCCCTCCGCCCCTGGGGAGCCTTCCTCCGCCCTCCGGGAGCCTTTCCACGCCTCTATCGCTCATTTGCGCGTCGCGCACATGAGCGGGCCCGTTAGTGCGGCGCGCACGTGTGCGGGGCACAAAAACACATCATTAGCGTGCGCTAAGGTACCTTAGCGCACGCTATTGTGCGCCGCACACTTGAGAGCGGTTTAGTAAACATACCCCTAAGTGTTAGGAAATAGAAATGGCAGAAACATGGCAATGATACTGGAAGAAAGAAAAGCAAAAAAGTAATAATAGTGCCCACGTTATCCCCACACTTTCTGTCACACTTTAGTAAGGATGCCTCCTTGATATAATTAGGAAAATATTGTGGAAAGACTTTCCATGTGTAAAGCTGGGTTTTACAGGTAGAAAGAGCTGTTTCTAAAATAAGGCACTAGGTACACATCTAAATTATGTGCAGTCAGTTATCTTATGCCTACTTTTAAATGTTACAAGAAAAGTACATTTCATCAAAATGCCTATTTCTGTCAAAAAGTAGGGTTGTTAAACTAAAGCAACATTTCTCTAAAAAGCATAAACTATTCAAATGTTCTGCATTATAATAAGGTCAGATATTTGTGAAAGGCCGAGTCCGAATACAACCTGCTGGCATATGCCAAAAATTAGGGACACAAAAAGCAAGAGGTATGGTGGTCACATGCGCTTTATTAATAAAGAAATAAAGAAACACCTTTATCAGGGGGCTGTGAACTGAAAACAACAGTAATAAATAAATAAAAACATTAGCATATGAACATAAGAAAGAAATATAACAATTATAAAAACAACCTTACAAATATCAAACATCAAAATTAAAAGTACATATGTATAACAAAATATAATAAATGAATGTATAAAAATGATAATGAACACAAGTTAAAATTAAAAGATAAAAAGATAAAAAGGAGAAACACTAGTTAGATTAGTACAAAAGGGGAGAATGATATCATCCCAAAATATATCAATTTGTAAAAGTACGTACGGTTATAAATATCATTAAAATAATGGAGCGCACAGAAGAAAACAATTGCATGGAAATGAATCAAAATCCTATGGCGATTGAGCTAAAAAATTATAATATCATAATTAGCATGTAGGATAACATTCAGACATAGCCATTATAAATAACGGGAAACCCAGAACCAACAGACGAATAGACCAGGAGAGCACAATAAAAGACCTGAAAGAACCCATGTTCCCTGTAAAATAGTTATCTCCAAGTTATAATGCCCTGTTCAATGTAATTTCAGTTTGTTCAATGTAAACCACACTGATGCAGAATAGTGCGGTATATAAGAGAATGTAAATAAATAAATAAAAAATAAATGTTAAAGTTCATAATTAAAAATTGCATGATGCAATACGTAAAAGAAAAATTATATAATAAATAATTGGAGAAATAATGCAACTGGCAAGGAGGACAGGATAAAAACATTTGTACAGACAAGTGATACTTGATACAGGGAATAGTCAAATAATTTATTTGACAAAACTGGCAATAAAACTCGTTTTAAATGAGATAAAAAAGAGTTTTTAAACCAACACAAACATTGAAATATAATGAATTAAATAAAAATTATTTTGAGAAACCACGATTTTATAAAAACAGCAGAACGATGCGAAAACAAGAGATCCATATGACCAGCAAAAACAGCATGGGAAACTAAACGAAAGAGGACATAGCAACATTGTAGATAATTGTAAAAAAAGCTACATAATTTCCAGTCACATGGGGCTATTTAGAAAAATAATACCTTGTGATCGAAAGTGAAATACTATCAAATCAACAATGAGTGTGATAAAACGTGGACTATGGGGTATGTTTACTAAACTGCGTTAGTGTGATTCGCGTTAGGAGCCGCGTTAGTGGAAGAAATGCCAAAAAAGGGCGAGTTACTGCGCATTAAGCATAAGAAGGTGTGAAGACACCAAACTACAGAAACAGAGCTGTAGCACAATGGTTACTACACAAACCGCTAGTACAAGGGTCATGGGTTCGATTCCCCAGTGTGCCTAATGAATAAGGCTGGCTAAGGAGTCATGTGTAACCCTTTGAAAGCCTACTATAATGTTTTAGTCTGCAGCCGGGTTAATGTTTGCATATGTCAGGAAAATTGTACCCGTCTTATTCAATATGTTCCAATAGTGACGTTCCCTCTGCCATGGTCATGTATTATATACCATTTGATAGGAATATTTAGGCAGATGTTTGGATCCCGAAAGTTATGGGCTTGGCCTGGAAAGGGTTAAGTATTGGGCAGTGAGGAAGTTGAGTTGTACATTAATAGTGCTGCCAGCAAACACACACTCACAGTGGCGTAACCTAAGTTTCCACATAAGGCACCCTAGAAGGCACTCCATAGGGCACATTATAAAGTGCACTGTCTGCCAAGGCACCCTATAATATCCCCTATAGGACACCATATAAGGCACCTTATAAGACGCTTTATAGGGTGACGTATGAGGCGCCCTATAGGGCGACGTATGAGGCGCCCTATAGGGCACCGTATGAGCCGCCCTAAGGTGACAGTACCCTGAGGGTGGTTGTGCTGGCAGCACTAATATACAATACAAATGGACAATGCCTAAGACAGCCCTATCGATGAACCCCACTGTGGGTTGTGAACCCATGACCTCTGGCTCCATGGGCAGTGAAGTAATCAGTGGGCTAGAGCTGCTAAAAAACACCCAGCTGGCTACAGGAGGACTGCACAGCACCACACCCACATTCTGCTGTGCTTAACAGGGAGATTACATACCACCACCCAACCCACCCTCTGGGGCTCAGGGTGGGGGACAGGATTTCCCACCAACAGATCCACTTTCTACCCCCCTGCAATGGTGGCAGTAGAGGGGACCATCAACCCAGTCCTGCTAGGGATCAAGCACCCTACAGGGCAGGCAATGCAAAGCAGTACACATCCATAACGCAATAGCAGACAGACAGCAGGTCTGGAAATGCTCAGCTGCCCCCCCACCATTACCTGACATTCTACAGCAGCAAGTCTCCAGCCGCTGCACCGTGTTCCAGCAAAACACATACTAGCTGCAGACAGTCCGCCAGCTAATCCATACTGCATGGTCCTGGAGAAGATGCATGTACCCAGAACAGGGATATCAGGATACACACCAAGCAGATAAGTCAGTGATTGGACCCCAAAAGGAAACCCATAAATATCACATAAAAAAAAAAAGCTATATAGCACTATGGGGGAACCTAGCCATGCCATGGTCACTGCTCAGTCAGGGTGAGAGTGACCTCACAGCAGGACATGCTATGGCCACCCTGTCCGTGCAGGTGGTACCGGACACTACAATGTCCGGCCATTGCCCTATGCCCTGTGCAGATTCGGCCAGGCCATGCCACCCTATCCAGGCTATTCCCACAGTACCTTGCTCCTCATTATGCACATTGGCAGGCCAATACTGGCAACAGTGCTAGCAGTGTGGGCTGTGGAGGGTGTTGGCAGCCACCACACACTGGATAGACAGAAACACACTCCCCACACCTATGCCAGCATTGTGCAACTATAGAGGTGTTGGGCAGCCCAGGCCACCACACCAGTCCTGGGCACAGTGCAGGCATGGCTATGGTACGCAATATTGTAGGAGTCACTCCCCAGATTGGTAAACACTGTCAGACACAAGACCTGTAGCACACTCCACAGACATCAGAAAGGATGCTATGATGCAGCTCACTCTGAAAATTGTTCTTAACCTAGGAATTGCTATCTGCCAGTAATCATAGCAACCTTTTGATAGATGTGTACCATATTCCCAGGGTTAGGGTGGCATTACTAAGGTATGCAAGTGCTAGTATTGGGAGATGCATGCAGAGCCCATAGTCCTGCCTCTCCAGGAGGCTTTGGATAATGGGGCCTGTGGGTGTGGGTGTGTCTGCCCCTGTTGGCTGCTGCTTTATGGCAGAGGTTCCCAACTCCATTCCTGTGGTGCAAAACACTGTTCGCATTTTCATGCTGTCCCTCATGAATATGCATGAGATACATCTGCATACCATGGGGGTGGTGCATAGAAATGCAGCACAGGCATCTTTATCAGAGGCAGCATGGAACCTGAATGGTGTTTGGCCCTCCAGGACTGCATTTGGGAGGCTCTGCTGTAGGTAATGTGCATGTTTATGGTGTCTGTGCCCTGTAGGGTAAAATGTAGGTGTTTTGGGCATGTTTACGTCATCTGCATGAAAGGTTCTGTCTGTATTAGCACGTTATAGTAGTGGGTAAAATATGAGGACTGGGTTGGCGGAAACCACAGCTGGGACTTGAACCTGTGATTTTCTGCTTCTAGAATACACTGGTTCTGTGCACTGCACCACCATGTTATCACAGAGATGGTACATTCCCTGGTGATACCATGACTGTTGGTCAGACAGGGCCTGTCTGTTGCAGTGCATTTCACCCACCTACACAGGGCTAGGCCACGGTCTGCTCTGGGCAGCTGCGACTGCCCCCTCCACCGCCAGTATCCCTCAGCCACCATGCTGACATGCCCTTCTGCTGGTGGAGCTGGTGGTGCGCAGTCTCAGGCCATCCAGTGTATAGGTAGGCAGCTGCCTATGGTGCGGGTTCTGGGATAGGGGTGCCTGCATAGACATCCACGCTCCCCCCCAGCACCGCCTGCCTATGTTCCGTGCCCTTGGGGGTAGCTGTTGGGTACTATCCCCTGTGACACTTTGGGAAACAAACTCGTGCCCATGTTGGACCTTCAGCAGTTGCTGTCTGGCTACTCCACTGTTTCAGCATTCGTATGGGCCACCTAGGCATCACCCTAGTCCGCACTGTGGCCCAGCTCCACCACAGCATGTGCTGCCTGCGGCCCTCTGTATCCCCTTCTCCGGCATCTGTCCAGTTGCCATTCCGACATGCCCACCCTGATGTTGCGGGACATGTTCACTTGTCCGATGGTGGGGAAAACCCTGAGCAGCGCTATGTTACTGTGGGCTCATTCACCTTGTATGGGGACGGCATATAGACCCTTCCACGATTTATATCTGTACTATGGGGCTTACTCGGGGGGGGGAGGGGTTGATGTTTCTCATTGATACCACTATTGGCCAGCTTGGTTATTGTTTTTTCCAGTTTGTTGGGGTCATTTTCAGTGTTTCTGTGCCCTTTTGTTCTGTGCACATGTATCACACTTATCACTGTTTTTGGGTTTCCCTGCCTGGGCTGTACATTGCTGACACTGAAATGGTTTCTCTCCCCTGTAATGTGCTTTTAACGGTAGGTTTTCATTCGCGTTGGAATTCAGCCCTGAAATTCAGCGCGTTAGTGTGAGGGGAGCCTCTCCCCGCCCACTCTCCGCCCATTGACCCCTTCTCTCTGCCCTCTCTCCACCTTCTGCGGTGTTTTACCACGCCACGGGGCATTACGATCGTTAGCGCATCATAACACGCGTTATGTAATGCTAACGATCATAAGCGCGTCATAACATGCGTTATGACGCGCTAACGAGCGTTAACGTTATACAACGCACGTTATTCACGATTACCGCAGTTTAGTAAACATACCCCTATGAGCTTCCTGTCGCGCCTCCTAGAGTTAAGCATGTACGTTTTATCACATTCATCAACAAGATCAAAGACAGCTGAAAGATCAAGAGACGGGGGGCGGAGCCCGATGTCCAGCGGGATGGTCGCATAACGCTGAGGCTCCCGAGAGGCCTACTCAGAATCCTGAATTAACACCGGACATACTTGAATTTCTGCTCTGATCTTGCCGGGGCACATTGGTGAGATGGCGGGGACCAAACCTACGCGCCTGGAATTTGGATCTCCAGCGGCTTCTCACGGCAAACGCTCCAAAACTGAACCCCCGTCCCCGCAGAAGGGGCTGGCTTTGCGCGAGGGCCCCGAAATGCAGCAGGAAATCCTCGCAGAGATTAGAGGGGTTAAGGACCTCGTGCAGTCAAACGGTGAAGCACTCCGAGCGCTGCGGGAAGATCTTGGTGTATTGCAAGGCAGGCTGGAGGGGCTCTCTTCGCGTCAGGACAAAATGGAGAGCGTATTAGACTCCCACGCGGTCCGGCTGTCCAAACTCGACAAAGTTGAACGTCAGGTGCGGGCCTTGCAGAAAGAAGTGGAAGATGGCAATAATAGAGCGCGTCGCAACAACCTACGACTCGTGGGCATACCGGAGGGAGCGGAATCGGGAGACATGAAGGAGTTTTTATATAAAATCCTCCCTTCCTTGCTCCAAATCACCTTTACCAAAGAATTGGAGATCGATCGCGCTCATCGTGTACCCACAAACATAGCGCTCAACAGGAAGACCCCGCGGCCTATCATCTTTCGACTTTTGAGATATCAACATGTGGAGCAAATTCTCAGTGCCTCTCGGGCAAAGGGCCATATGGAGTTTGAGAGCCATAAGATCTCCTTCTATCCTGACTTGGCTAAACCCACGGTCGACCGCCGAAAGCGCTTTCTGGAATTCCGGCCGAGGCTTCAACAACTACAAGCACGCTATGGCCTGATGTACCCGGCCAAGCTCCGAGTCACGCTTCACAATCAGACAAGAACATTTGAGGACCCTGATCTACTAGCGGAGTTTTTGGATGCTAAAGAAGCCGACTTGATGCGCTGACTTCCAGAATATTCCTGCCAGTATTCTCATGCCCGCTGTACTTGCCATATTGGATTTGCCGCGGCTCAGCAAAAAGTCTGCCGAGGGCGGTTTGTTGCCTTATTTTGATGATATCTGTGACCCGACTCCATCTACCCATCGTAGCCTCGATGAGTATCAGAGACAGTGTTGATTATGGACTCTGGTGGTTTTTTTTTTCTTTTTTTTGTGTCTCTATCTTCCTCTCTGGGGCCTCCTCCCGCAGACATATGGTCGCCATTTTCATTGGGGGTTTTGCTTCTTCTCTAAGTTACTTTGGTACATACTTTTCAATATGGGGTGTATTAGTCAGCAGACTCGGTCATTATATCATTGTTGTACAGATTCTGATTATGTTGTATGTTTTCAAGCGCCCTTACCTAAAATGTCTATTACCGATTGATGGCACCATGTAAGATTTTATCATTGAACGTAAAAGGAATCAATAATCCGATAAAATGGAAGAAAATCCAAAGCTATCTAAGTCATGAAGCTGCGGACCTGATTTTCCTCCAAGAAACGCATTTAAATTCGAAGGAAACTCTTAAACTCAATATTAAACCTTACATGGTGGCCGCCTATTCCCCAGCCGTTTCTAAGAAATGTGGGGTTGCCATACTGGTTAGGAAATCTCTGCATGCTACTATTATTGCGACTAGCTCAGATACAGCAGGTAGATGGTCCAGAGTTCACCTCAAGATAGGTAACCTTGAAGTTACATGTATATGCCTTTATGCTCCTAATGTGGATGACCCTGTCTTTTTTGCTACCATTGCTCAGGTTGCGCAGGCCTCTGCTAATACTTCATTGATAATAGGGGGGGATTTCAATTTAGTTCTTGATCCCCTGATTGACAAACAGCCGCCTAGGACAAGTGGTCCCCCCAAGAGTCACACCACGCTTACCTCTGTGATCAAAGATCTTGCTTTAGTCGATCTATGGCGGTTACTACACCCCAATGAGCTTGACTTTACCTTCTTCTCTTCCCCTCATAAATCCCAGTCTCGCATAGATTTATTTCTCATATCAAAACTGTTAGTTCCTCAGGTGGACACTGCAAAGATTCACTCCCAACATATCTCGGATCATGCTGAAACCCTGGTACTCTAGGGGGATCTGGACACCCCAACAGCTCTTCTCTGCAGCTCGTTGGAAAACCTTTTCTGATTTACAAAAGGAATTTGCGTTACCAGCGAAACATTACTTTCAATTGATGCAGCTTCAACACTGCCTCAAAAGTGCTCGAATCCTGCCGCCCTCTGTCCCTACTGAGGACGGGCTATTAGACCTAATTCACTCTATTAGTAGTACACATGGGGTAGCCTCTAACTTTTATAAACTATTATGTCAGGGTACAGATACTGCTACTTGTAGAGCCCAACAAGCCTGGGAGCGCGAACTGCAAACCACTTTAACTCCTGTGCAATGGAGCGTTTTCTGGAGCAAAGTAGTGCGGGTTTCCCGATCTGCCTCAGTTACCCAAACTCTCTTCTTTTTTGCACATAGATGCTTTTATACTCCAGAAAAAATAGCCAAATGGAACACAACTGCTAGGGACCAGTGTTGGTCTTGCCATACTGCTGTGGGAACCCTCGCTCATGTTATTTATGAATGTCCTTAACTACAGGTTTACTGGGGGCGGGTCTGGGGTCGTATTCAATTTATCTTACATCTCCACGAGCCTCTCTCTTGGAAGATTGTGGGACTCCGCTCAGTGGCGGAGGTCCCCTCTCTTCCTAAGAAGGGTCGCTTTCTCCTTGATTTCATGCTGGGTATAGCCATATGTTTAATCACGAGGAATTGGAAGGATAGCTCTCGACTTACTGTCAATGAATGGTGGAACCTTGTCTGCTTATATAGTAAATATGAGCAGATATCTCGGAGAGCTATTCCCCATACCCAAACTCACTCTCGCTTGTCTAAATGGCAGATGCTTAATGATTATGTACAATCTGCTCGTTGCTCCGACATGTCTGTTTAATGTACACTCATCATGTTTCAGATCACCGTTAGGTTTTGTAACTCAATAATGTCAGTACACGCCCGTTTCGGGAATGATTAGTTTTCTAGAGAAGAAGCAGGGGGGAGGGGGGTGGTAGGGGTTTACTTTGGTGTATGTATCTCATTCTATGTATGTATCTGTCTTTTAGCTGTATGTCTTCCTTTCCTTTGTTGTTATAAAACGAAAATAAAGAATTAAAAAAAAAAAGAAAGATCAAGAGACACCACTATTAGGATATTATTCCAATCGTGAGACTGATGAAGCTCGCTAATAAGAGACAGAAGAATAGGTTCTGTTCTGTGGCCAGGCGAAAACCCGATTGTCTAGGGTGAAAAGATTGAGTGGATGTGAGGTGAGTTGAGCAAAGACAAATTTTTCCAGAAGTTTGGAGACAAAAGGTAAGGTAGAAACTGGGAGATAATGAGACGTGTCAGAAGAGTCAGCAGAGGAAATTTTAAGTATAAGCCAAACAATAGTATGTTTCCATGGAAGGGGAATGCACCACAAGACAAACTGCTATTGATCAGACAAAATAAACTGTAATGATGTTAATGATGGAGTGGAAAGCCAGGGGGAAGGGATTGGATCAGTAGCTCAGGTTGTCTTATGGGAAGAAGTAAAGATTTTTAAGAAGTTCAGTGGCAGAAATATGTCAAAAAGAGGACCAAGTGTGAGATAATGTAGGCTGTGAGTCTAGTAAGATATTCACAGTATCTATGGAGGGTGAACCAGGAGGAGACAGGAGTTGAGGACAATAATGAAAAATGGCTCTAAGAGACTGTATCTTATCTTCAAAGAAGGAAGCCAAAGCTGACAGAGATGGAAGAGAAGATGATAAGTGATCTGGAAAAGTTGTGGAATGTTTGGCAAAGGAATCTAAAAAGCTTACATGTAGAGTTAGCAGCAGTAGTTATTTTATGTGAATAAAAATCCTTTTTTGCTGAGTAAACTTGGGCCCGGTATGTCCTATAAAGTTCTTTATAGCAACAAAAAGACATAGTAAATGATGGCAGATAAAGACCAGTATGGTCCATCTTGTCTGCCCAGGAAGGTGGTAACAGTAGATACATCTGCTGCTCTGTGCAGGTCACCCCTCCCCATGCCTTTGTTTAGGCATATACCCACCACTCTGTGTAGGTCACCCCTTTTTGTTGAGATATAAGAGAGAGTTATTTTGATTTTGATTTTATCCTGTTGCTATAAACTTGGAAGGAAGTGAAGAAAACAAAAGAAGAGATAAGAAATGGCAGATGGACCATAGACCACAGAAAGAGAGCTAAGAGAAGACAGGAAAGCTGAAGCCTCAGATTGAGACCAGCATGATCAGAGAATAAAGTGGTCAGACAACAAAGGTAGAAAAAATAATTTTATTTAATTTTAGTTATTGGACTTTGTGCTATTTTTATATTTTACACAGTATTGGGGAACTGCATCTCTTATTTATTTGATATTGCACTGCATGTGGACTCTGGCTTCTTGGGGTTTCAATTTAAATTTAGTCTACATATTTTTATTTTTACTTTAGATTGTGGTTACTTATTCTTTACTTGGTGAGGGTCGATATTGCGAGTGTTTGAAGCACTTTTCAGTGACAAAAAGCAGCTACTGAAAATTGCTTACTTGGTTGACATATTTGCAATATTGAATGAATTAAATTTATCACTGCAAGGACTAAACGCAACGTGCCTAGATTTGACCGAAAAGATCCAAGCATTTCAAATGAAACTTCAGCTTTGACAGAAAAAGTTAGCTGAAAATAGAATGTACATGTTGCTCAACTTATCAGCTTTCTTTGAAGAAAACGAGATTGAACTTGACACAAGAAATGGAATTATAATTTCTGTCAAACAGCACTTAGAAATGCTGGAAGAAGAAATTTCAGCATATTTTCCAAATTTACCTGGCACACCATTTGCACTTGCAAGAAGTCTATTCACAGTTAAAGTTGAGGATGTTCCTGAGATTGCACAAGAAGAGTTTATTGAACCCATTACAAGCGATGCAGCGAAAAATGATTTTTCTTCAATGTCAGTAATTAAATTCTGGATCAAGTATTTTCAATTGTATCCTGGACTGTCTGAGATTGTGTTGTGTCTACTTCTTCCGTTTCCAACAACATATCTGTGTGAAACCAGCTTCTCAAGCTTGTTGCTTATCAAGAGTAAATACCGAAATAGACTTGCTGCAGAAGATGATCTTCGTTGTGCTCTCGCAAAGACTGAGCCGAGAATTTCACATCTGGTGAAAAAGAAACAAGCACAACCTTCTCACTGATAGCATAGGCCTACTTTTTAGGTTTGACAACGCTAACATTTTTGCCCTTGGTCAGTCTTTTTGAATAAAGCATACTAAAACCGTTGACTCCAAATCATAATAATTTCAAAATCAAATATTGATACTTGTTATTGTGATTAATTATTGTGGTTTAAATAAGTAAATTTTATTAATTAAAACATATTGCAAAGGCGTATAATATATTAATAATTCAATAAATGATTACAGCGACAATGCGTTAACGGTAAAGGAAGAGAGACACATTTGATTTTATCATTGGGGGTCATCACAAGATGACCAATGGTAAAAGGGGTCGTGGTACAAAAAAAGTTGAGAACCACTGCTATAAAGGGATCCTCTGTGTCTGTCCCATGCCATTTTGAATTCTGTCACTGTATTTGTCCCCACCACTTTCATCGGGAGGGGATTCCAAGCATCCACCACTCTTTCAGTAAAAAAGTATTTCCTGACATTGCCTTTCAGTTTATCCCTTTGTAGGTTCATGTTATGCCCTCTAGTTTTACAGCTTCTCCATATTTGGAAGAGGTTTGTTTGTTCATTAATATTCTTTAAGTATTTAAAGATCTGAATCATATCTCCCCTGTCCCTCCTCTCCTCCAGAATATACATATTTAGGTCTTCAAGTCTCTTCTCATTCGTCTTCTGATGCAGGCTCCAAATCATATTGGTCGCCTTCCTCTGAACCATTTCCAGTCTTTTTATATCCTTTGTGAGATATTGCCTCCAAATCTGAACACAATATTGCAAGTGAGGCCTCACCAGCGACTTGTACAGTGGCATTACTACCTCTTCCTTTCTGCTGGCAATTCCTCTCTGTATGCATCCCAGCACCCTTCTGGCTTTTGCTACCGCCTTATCACACTGTTTTGCCACCTTGAGATCGTTAGAAACAATCACTCCGATGCCCTTCTCCTGGTCCATACACACCAACCTCTCACCCCCTATCGCATAAAGTTCCCTTGGATTTCTGCTTCCTAAGTGCATGACACAGCACTTCTTCACATTGAATCTTAACTGTCAAGCATTAGACCATTCTTCCAGCTTTTGTAGATCTTTCCTCATGATATCCACTCCCTCAGAGGAGAATACTCTGTTGCAAATGTTTATGTCATCTGCAAAAAGACAGACTTTTCCATTCAGTCCTTCAGCAATATCACTCAAAAATACATTGAACAGTACCAGTCCCAGGACTGAACCCTGGGGCACAACGCTAATTACCTTCCTTTCATCCTAGTGAGTTCCATTTACCATCACCTTCTGTTGTCTGTCAGTCAACCAATTTCTGACCCATCCCCAAGCTGTTGAGTTTATTGATAAGCCTCCTATGAGGAACAGTTTCAAAGGCTTTGCTGAAATCTAGGTAGGTCACATCCATCGCATGCCCTTGATCTAGTTCTATGGTCACCCAGTCAAAGAACTCAATCAGATTTGTTTGGCAAGATAGTCCTTTGGTAAACCCATGTTGTCTTGAATTATGCAACCTGTTGGTTTCAAGAAAGCCTACTATTCATTCATTCTTTCATTCATTCATTCAGGAGCACCTCTATTACTTTTCCTGCCACCAAGGTAAGGCGTACCAGCCTGTAGTTTGTCACTTCTTCCCTATTACCACTTTTGTGAAGAGGTAGCACATCAGCCCTTCTCCAATCCTGTGAAACTTCTCCTGTCTTCAAGAATCTATTAAAAACATCATTTAATGGCCCTGCAAGAACTTCTCTGAACTTTCAGTATCCTGTGATGTATCCCATCTGGTCCCATGGCCTTGTCCACTTTCAGTTTTGCAAGCTGTTCCAGCACATCATCTTCTGTGATCTACTCATCATCTACTCCATTCCCATTTGTATATTTGTTAATCACAGGTGGTCCTTCTCTAGGATTTTCTTTAGTCAAAACAGAGCAGAAGTATTTGTTTAGCATTTTCGCTTTTTCAATGTCACTTTCCACATATCCATTCTCGGCACTTTTGAGACCTGCAATTCCACCTCTGATTTTCCTCCTCTCCCGAATATACCTGAAAAAGTCTTGTTGCCACACTTCACATCTTTAGCCATCTTTTCTTCTGCCTTGGATTTTGCTATCCTTATTTCTCTTTTTGTCTCTTTTAGTTTTATCCTGTATTTTTTTCTGTGTTCCTCTGTTTGCAAACTTCTGAATTTTGTGAAAGCTGTGGTTTTTGCCTTTATTTGTGCAGCCACTTCTTTGGAGAACCAAATAGGTTTCCTTTTCTTCTTGCTTGTATTTACTTTCCTTACATATGTATCTGTTGCCCCTTTTATTGCCTCCTTTAGGTTATCCCACTGCAAATCCACTTCCCTTATCCCCTCCCACCCTGCCAACTCCTCCTAAGGCACTTAGCCATTTTACTGAAGTCAGTATTTTTGAAGTCTAGGACTTTGAGCTTGCTGTGATTGGACTCTGCCTTGGCTTTTATTTCAAACCACACCATGTGATAATTGCTGTTGCTCACCTGGGCACCCACCAGATATTTGACACGATGAGTGGTGCTTTCTCCAACATTGTTCCTCCCAAAGGAGTGGAAGGCAAGAAAGGCAAAGACTATAATAATACCAGAGACACCTGGAACAGGGGGGACGAAGAGAAGGACGAATAGGGGGGGGCTACACGATCTAAGGAAGCAGATAGAGTGGAAGATCATAGTTGGGCCTGAGCATCGACTAGGAGGGAAAATAATTCAGAAGTAAAGATGTCTGAAGCAGTAAGAAAATGAGCAAGAGTGGAAGAGATGTTGTGACAAAACCTGCTAGGGCCAGGCATAGAGCTGGAGGAAGCCAAAGGGAATAAAAGGCCTGAAATAAAATCATGAAATAGTCCAACCAGGGAACTGGACAGGAGGAAAAAGAGGATGGGGAGGGCAATACCTCTGGAGAAGAGAGAATAAGATTGAGGGTATGGCCTGCAGCATGGGTGGCAAAAGGATAGATGCCGTGATAACGAAAGATTAGAAAGTAGACAAGTTAGATTTGCATCCTTAGATCTAGGGGCATCATAATAAATGTTAAAATCACCCAATATAATAAGATGAGGGAAAAGTAAGAAACTTTTGAAAGGGTATATAGAAGAGACTCCCAAAGATGAGGACAGAGAGAAGGAGGAACATAGACAAGGAGAAAGTAAACTGGGGAGAACCATTCAGATGTAACAAAAGAGATTCAGGGTATGTCAAAACAGGAAAGGAGACCTGAAAAACTGAAATGTGGGATCTAAGAAGGGCTGCAACCCCTATTCTAGAGCGACCAAGCCTAATGGTAGAAAAAGCTGTATAGCCTGGAGGGAGGCACCTGTGAAGGAGAGGGTCCTCACTGTTCTTTAGCCAGGTCTCCGTTAGAAACAGAGCATCTAAAGAATGAGCCTCCACTAAATCCTGGATAATGAGTGTCTTAGGGGCATGTTTACTAAAGTGCGGTAAACGTGACTAACGCGCGTTATACGACGTTAACGACCGTAAGTGCCGTATAACGCGCGTACCGACGCGCTAACGACCGTTAACGTCATACTACGCGCGTTAACTGTAGTTAACGATCGTAAAGCTCCGCGGCGCGTTAAAACAGCGCAGAAGGTGGAGAGTGGGCGGAGAGAAGGGGTCAATGGGCGGAGAGTGGGCGTGGAGAGGCTCCCCTCACACTAACGCGCTGAAATGCAGAGCTCAATTCCAACGCGAATGAAAACCTGCCGTTAAAGGGGAGAAAAACCATTTAGCTGTCAGCAATGTACAGCAAAACCTGGGAAACCAACAAAACGTGAGCAGTGTGAAACATGTGCACAGAACAAACTCTCAAATAAAACCTCAAAATGACCACAAGAAACAGTGTAAAACGTATAATTAAGCTGGGAAACTGTGATAGCAATGGGCAACAATACAAACACTCCCAGGAAAGCTCCAAAAAGAAGGAATGATGTTTGGAAGGGTCCACGCTCCGTACACCCTTTCAAAAAGCATTTCATTTCATCGGAGCTTTCCTGGGAGTGGTTTCTAATGTTGCCCAATGATATCATTGCTGCCCAGCTCGGGTATGGGGGTGTGTGCCCCCTTTCTCTGAGGCCCTTTCTGAGGGTTACGTGCACCTTTGTCCCCATACAAGGTAAATGAGGCCATAGTAAAATTGTGCAGAGCAGGGTTTCTGACTCGTCAGGCCAGGTTTTCTATCTCCAGGGACTGCAATGTCTCTGTGGCCACAGTGTGGTGCAACGGACACAGCCAGTGCCTGTAAGACAGAGGGTCACAGGTTCAAATCCCAGCTGGGGCCCCTACCAACCCAGTCCCCATACTTTTACCCACCACTAAACAGTGATAGTAAAGACACCCCATTATTGCAGAGAACATACAAATGGTTACAATGCCTATATTTTACCACACCAAACACAGACACCAGAAGCAGAGTCTCGCAAATGCAGTCCTGGAGGGCCTCACACCATTCAGGTTCCATGCTGCTGCTACTAAAGATGCCAGTGCTACATATCTATGCACCACCCCCATGGTATGCAGATGTAGCTCATGCATATTTATGAGGGACAGCATGAAAACCCGGACAGTGTTTGGAACACCAGGAGTGGAGTTGGGGAACTCTGCCGTAAAGCAGCAGCCAACAGGGCCAGACACACCCACACACCCACCCACAGGCCCCATTGGCCAATGCCTCCTGGAGAGGCAGGACATTGGGCCCTGCCTGTACCCCCCAATACTAGCACTTGCATACCTTAGCAATGCTACCCTACACCTGGGTATATGGTACACAGCTATCAAATGTTTCCTATGATAACTGGCAGATATCAATTCCTACGTTAAGCACACTTTGCTCAATGAGCTCCACCATAACAATCAGTCTGATGTCTGCGGTGTGCGCTGCAGGTCTGGTCTCTGACAGTGTTTACCACCCTGGGGAGTGACCCCCAAGAGTATTGCGTACCATATCCATGCATGTACCGTGCCCATGACTGGTGTGGTGGGTATGGCTGCAGAACCCCTCTATAGTATCACAATACTGGCATAGGTGTGGGGGTGGCTGTCTGTCTATCCATTTTGTGGTGGCTGCAAACACCTTCCACAGCCACACTGCCAGCACTGTTGCCAGTATTGGGCTGAGAGGGGGCAGGGAGAGGCTCCCCCTCACTAATGCGCTGTAATTCTGAGCCCAATTCCAACGCGAATGAAAACCTGTCGTTAAAGGCATATTAAAGGGAAGAGAAACCATTTCCGTCAGCAATGTACAGCAAAACCGGGGAAACCTACAAAACGTGAGCAGTGTGATACATGTGCACAGGACAAAACCTCAAATACAACCATAAAATGACCACAAGAAAAATTGTACAAATCATAATTCAGCTGGCCAACAGTGATAGCACTGGGAAACAATAAAAAAAACACTGCCAGGAAAGCACCAAAAAAAAGATATGATATTTGTAAGGGCCTACGCTCCGTAGACCCTTTCAAAACTCATATCGTTTTAATGGAGCTGACCTGGGAGTGTTTGGTATTGTGTCCCGATGATATCATTGTTGCCCAGCTTGGTTATGGGTGCTTGCCCCTTTCTGCAAGGTTAATTGTGAGGTTACGTGCACCTTTGTCTCCATACAAGGTATATGGGCACACAGTAAAATGTTGCAAAGCAGGGTTTCCGACTCGTCAGGCCAGGTTTCCTATCTCCAGGGACTGCACTGTCTCTGTGGCCACAGTGTGGTGCAACGGACACAGCCAGTGCCTCTAAGACCAGAGGGTCACAGGTTCAAATCCCAGATGGGGCTACTGCCAATCCTGTCCACATATTTTTCCCACAACTAAACCGTGCTACTATGGACAAACCTTTATTGATGAGAAATTACGCATGGTTAAGACGCCTATATTTTACCACACCAAACACACACACCATAAACAGGCGCATTACCTAGAGCTGAGTCTCCCAAATGCAGTCCTGGAGGGCCCCACACCATTCAGGTTCCATGCTGCCTCTAATAAAAATGCCAGTGCTACATATCTATGCACCGCCCCCATGGTATGCAGATGTAGCTCATGCATATGTATGAGGGACAGCATGAAAACCCGAACAGTGTTTGGAACACCAGGACTGTATTTGGGAAACTGCTATAAAGCAGCGGCCAACAGGGCCAGACACACACCCACAGGCCCCATTGGCCAGAGCCTCCTGGAGAGGCAGGACAATGGGCCCTGCCTGTATCCCCCAATACTAGCAGTTGCATACCTTTGCAATGCCACCCTACACCTGGGTATATGGTACACAGCTATCAAACGTTTCCTATGATAACTGGCAGATAACAATTCCTACGTTAAGCACATTTTGCTCATTGACCTCCACCATAACAATCATTCCGATGTCTGCTGTGTGTGCTGTAGGTCTGGTCTCTGATAGTGTTTACCACCCTGGGGAGTGACCCCCAACAGTATTGCGTACCATATCCATGCCTGTGCTGTGCCCAGGACGGGTGTGGTGGGCATGGCTGCTGAACACCTCTATAGTAGCACAATACTGGCATAGGTGTGGGGGGGGGGGCTGTCAGTCTATCCAGTGTGTGCTGGCTGCAAACCCCTTCCACAGCCCACACTGCCAGCAATGTTGCCAGTATTGGGCTGCCAATGTGCATAATGAGGAGCAAGGTACCATGGGTATAGGCCGGACAGGGTGGCCTGGTCAGGGTGCATCTGCACAGAGCATAGGGCACTGACTGGGAAATATTAGTGCCCGGCCACCACCTACACTGACAGGGCGACTGCTGTATGTCCTGCAGGGACATCAATCTCACCCTGACTGTGCGGTGACCACAGCATGGCTAGGCATCCCCATAGTGCTATATGGTATTTCCCTCATGTGATAGATATGGGTTTCCTTTTGGGGCCCAGCCACTGATGTATCTGCTGGCTGTGTATGCTAGCATCCCAGTTAGGGGTGCATGCATCTCCCCTGGGCACATGCACCATGGCCTAACTAGCAGACTGTCTGCAGCTAGTATGTGTCCTGATGGAGTGCCTTGCAGGGTGCAGCAGCTGAAGGCCTGCTGCAGGAGAATGTCAGATGGTGGTGGGGTGTAGCTCACCCTGTCCATGCCTAAGGTCTGTCTGCTATTGTGTTATGGATGTGTAAAGAGCTACAGTGACAGCCCCCTGGGGTGTCTGCTCCTCAGCAGGACCGGGTTGATGTTTCCCCCCTACTGCCACCTTTGCAGGGGGGTAGAATGTGGATCCATTGATGGGAGACCCTGTTTGCCATGCTGGGGGGGGGGGGCATGGCACGGCACAAAACACCAGACTGACGCAGACAGAGATATCCTGCTTTGGATGGGGGCCACACCAGACTGACACGGACAGAGATATCCTGCTTTGGACCTGCGCCATGGCCTCTCTCAACCATGGACGTTGCTGTGGACCTGGTGCTGGGCGCCTCACTGCACCCTCAGGGTGAGCACAGTACCCGCACAATGTGACAGCCACTCTGTGCCTGTGCAACACACGGTCAGTCCCCCCTACCAGGCCGAGGTGCTGTGGGGGTGCACACAGTCAGTCCCCCCTACCAGGCTGTGGTTCTGTGGGGTGCATCCCCCATGGTGTATATCTGTGGACAGCTAATTTGCATGTGCAGTGCATCATGGGTGTGCCAGGCACAATCCAACCCTGGGAATCACCTGCACCTACACACAGGCTCAGATGCTCAAGCTCAGGAGTGGAGGAGTGGCCAAGTGGCCAAGTGGTTGGGGCAAGGTACTTCAGACTGGAAGGTGAGGTGGGGTGGGGGTTCAAATCCCACTAGAGGACAGCAACCTTGGGCCGGAAGGACTGGGTTTTGTAGTCCCACAGGTGCTCCTTGTGGTCTTGGGCAAGCCACTTAACCCTCCATAGCCCATGTTCCCTGTATAATAGTTATCTCCAAGTTATAATGCCCTGTTCAATGTAATTTCAATTTGTTCGATGTAAACCGCACTGATGCAGAATAGTGCGGTATATAAGAGAATATAATAAATAAAAAAAGATGCACCATAGGCCATCACACGTACATCTGTGAGCATACTGCATAGGTGCAGGACACCCTGAACAGTCTGTAATATTAGGTGGCCACGCTGGTAAAACACACGTACCAACGCAGGTTTATACGCACGCACCAATGCTTGTAGCTACGCACGGGACAGCGCACGTGACCCCGCACGTGACACCGCGCGCAGCTCACGCACGCGCACCAACCACTGCTCAGTCCCAGAAAGTAAACCTCACAACACCCCCACAGGTCCCCCAAAGTGATCCCTACATCTGCTTAAACTGTAAACAGGTCTGTGGCCCTGTCACCACACATCACCCTCAACACATTCAAAGAGATGGAACAGCACAAATATCTGTACAATGCAACGCCCCGTGGCAACGCACGTGGCAACGCCCGTGGCAACGCCCGTAGCAACGCACGTGGCAACGCACGTGGCAAGGCATATCTCATTCCACAGAGATGGCAGCAAGGTCAAGGAAGCCATCCTTTACCCAGAGGGAGCTGTATCTCCTGACGGAGCTCGTCTGCCTCAGGCAGAGGCGCCTATTCCCCGGATCCTCGAGGAGGCAGGACCTGGGAAGAGTGAGGAGAGCCTGGGAGCGCCTCACCATTCGCTATAACCGCAGCGCAGACTACCCACGTGAGGTAAGTCCAAGGGAGCAGGCACCACAACAAAGCAGGTGCATAGGAACACCATGCAACCAGGGCAGCAAACACATATGGACCAAGAGGGACTGCAAGGTGTGTCCATATCCAGCTCTGAGTGAGGCCTGCCTCCCCCCCCCATACAACCACCAGCCCCACCTCAGGGGCACAAACCCATCCTGCTGCTCTGGTAGCTGTCCCTGTCTGTGCATACAGGGATGGACTATAGCCCAGGGAGGAGGAGGGCCCAAATGAGGCCAAATCACAGTCCCTGTGCTCTGTTATCTGTCCCTGTCTGTGCATACAGGGATGGACTATAGCCCAGGGAGGAGGAGGGCCCAAATGAGGCTAAATCACAGCCCCTGTGCCCTGGTATCTGTCCCTGTCTGTGCATACAGGGATGGACTATGGCCCAGGGATGAGGAGGGCCCAAATGAGGCTAAATCACAGCCCCTGTGCCCTGGTATCTGTCCCTGTCTGTGCATACAGGGATGGACTATGGCCCAGGGAGGAGGAGGGCCCAAATGAGGCCAAATCACAGTCCCTGTGCTCTGTTATCTGTCCCTGTCTGTGCATACAGGGATGGACTATGGCCCAGGGATGAGGAGGGCCCAAATGAGGCTAAATCACAGCCCCTGTGCCCTGGTATCTGTCCCTGTCTGTGCATACAGGGATGGACTATGGCCCAGGGAGGAGGAGGGCCCCAAATGAGGCCAAATCACCGTCCCTGTGCTCTGTTATCTGTCCCTGTCTGTGCATACAGGGATGGACTATGGCACAGGGATGAGGAGGGCCCAAATGAGGCTAAATCACAGCCCCTGTGCCCTGGTATCTGTCCCTGTCTGTGCATACAGGGATGGACTATGGCCCAGGGAGGAGGAGGGCCCAAATGAGGCCAAATCACAGTCCCTGTGCTCTGTTATCTGTCCCTGTCTGTGCATACAGGGATGGACTATGGCACAGGGATGAGGAGGGCCCAAATGAGGCTAAATCACAGCCCCTGTGCCCTGGTATCTGTCCCTGTCTGTGCATACAGGGATGGACTATAGCCCAGGGAGGAGGAGGGCCCAAATGAGGCCAAATCACAGTCCCTGTGCTCTGTTATCTGTCCCTGTCTGTGCATACAGGGATGGACTATGGCACAGGGATGAGGAGGGCCCAAATGAGGCTAAATCACAGCCCCTGTGCCCTGGTATCTGTCCCTGTCTGTGCATACAGGGATGGACTATGGCCCAGGGAGAGGAGGGCCCAAATGAGGCCAAATCACAGTCCCTGTGCTCTGTATCTGTCCCTGTCTGTGCATACAGGGATGGACTATGGCACAGGGATGAGGAGGGCCCAAATGAGGCTAAATCACAGCCCCTGTGCCCTGGTATCTGTCCCTGTCTGTGCATACAGGGATGGACTATGGCCCAGGGAGGAGGAGGGCCCAAATGAGGCCAAATCACAGTCCCTGTGCTCTGTTATCTGTCCCTGTCTGTGCATACAGGGATGGACTCTGGCCCAGGGATGAGGAGGGCCCAAATGAGGCTAGATCACAGCCCCTGTGCCCTGGTATCTGTCCCTGTCTGTGCATACAGGGATGGACTATAGCCCAGGGAGGAGGAGGGCCCAAATGAGGCCAAATTACAGTCCCTGTGCCCTGGTATCTGTCCCTGTTGATGGGCAGGGGAAACAGCCCACAGTCACAGGATGCAGTAGGCCGTCCCCCAGAGCCCCACCCAGCATCCTGGTGCTGTGCTGAATGCCCCAGTCTGTCATCAGAGGGCCTAGCTATGTTGCACACTGTGAAACAGATATGTGCCCCGTTAGTGCCCACGAAAGGGTGTCTGTCCCCTAATGTCAATATGTGTTTTTTCAAACAATAGGTCGAGGATCTCCGTAAGAAGGCGCGGGAGCTGAGAGCGAGGTACCCCCGTTTTGTCGAACGGGTCCGGAGGGAGCGGTTGGCCCAACGGGACGGTGCGTGAGGTGACATGGCCCTGTGGGGCACCTGCTGTCCTGAACACAGGATGTATGTGCATACTGTGGCTGCTGTGTGACAATGGCTATAACACCTCCTCCCCTTTCCACAGCGGATGAACGTGCTGAACAGGAGCCCATGGAGCAGGATGCGGGCCAGGTGAGCCCGAGGAAACAGAGGGGCTGGAGCAGGCGGCGAGCCCAGGGGAGATGCCAAGTGTCAGCCCGCAACACCCTGATGAGCCTGCTGAAGACGACGCTGGGGGGGGGGGGATGCCGAGGGTCTGGGGGGGCGGGAGGAGGGGGAAGGTGAGCAGATACGGGTGGCTGTGGAGGGGGAGGTGGGGGGGGAGGCAGAGAGGGCAGAGCGTGCTGGGGGGCATGGGGCGGTGGGGATGGCATAGGTGGGGGGGGGAGGGACCCTGCTGTGGGGGGAGTGGACCTGGAGGGTGTAGTCCATGGGTTGGCGGAGCAGGAGGGGGATGGGGCGGGTGTGGGGAGGGGCCAGCCGGGTGGGCCATGTGCCCATCCACAAGGGTTGTCACAGGGCAATGGGGGCGCCAGCCACCTGGACCAGGGTGAGGGCGATGCGCTGCGCCTGGACCTGGACATGGCACACATAGCCGCTGACATGCGTGCTGTGGATGCAGCCACACAGACACGGGGAGACCTGTGTCTGTGTGGCTGCATGTGCGGCCTGCGTGTGGCAGCGGCTATGCGTGCGCATGCACGCGCCCAGAGCCAGCACGCGCTCATCATGGTGCAGGTTCTGGCAACCCTGACCATGGTGGCTGACCGGCTGCGCTCGCTGGAGGAGCGCGTGGGAGGGGGTGCGCCGGAGCAGCCACCATGTGACAGGGGTCCCCGGGGTGTGTAGCGTGTGGATACGCAATGCACACCTGCCCTGTGACAGCCCATGTACAGGCCAAACCCACCCTGTGCTCTGTAGGGTGGTATATAGGCATATACGGCATGTTACTGTTATCTGCAAAAGGGTTTCCGATGTTGTAAGATACCATGGTTTAGTACTGGAGAATATATGGGGACATGGCCTGCAGGAGCCACAGCAGGGGCTATAACCTGTGACCCTCTGCCCTTGTACACAGTGGCTGGGTGTACTGCCCCGAACCGTTGCCACAGAGGCAGGTCAGTCCCTGGGGATAACCTCACTGTTCATTTGACTGTTAAAATAAATATTAGATATGTTTTTCATAACACCCTGCTGTCCATATCTCATTCTTTGCGATGGGTCTGTGTTGTGTGTGCAACACACGTGGGCACACACATGTCTGTAGGTGTACGATAGGAAGGGTGTGCGCCAGGGCCGGATCCACCCTGAGTGAGGCCTTACGCCAACAAACATTGTGGGCCCCCAGCAGGGGCGGGCCAAGAGGGGGGCGGGGCCTCATATGCATAAGGGGCCTCATTTGCAGATATATTCGCATAATGGTACCATATACAAACGTTCAGTAAACGTGCCTCTTAATGAGTGCATGGATAAGGAAAGACTAAAAGATATCTACATTTCCATAATCCTGCGCCAACTGCCAGACACATTAGGAACTACTACAAACACTGCCCATTTAGAACCCATAGTAAACCCGCCGTATCCTAACAGCACTACCCGGACCCACAAAGCACCATACACTACCAATCAAAAGGCAACAATACAAATATTACACCAATACATTTCAGAGAACAACAATACATGACCTACTGGGGAAAGAGAACAAGTGGCAATGTCACATAGGGATTATATAAACAGAACACCACAGCTCAGTTACACATGCCGAACATGGACCATCACCAAACAAGTAATCACAATTTACAAACAGGACGACAATGATCAAACTGGTAATCCCAAAAGGCAAACATGGAATGTCCAACACTGTAGAAATGATACCATACATTAATTTGCTCTTGTACTACACAAAGCGCAGACGTTAATGATGCACATTTACCAGAGCTGACATATTCCAATTAATAAATTCAAAATAAAGATAGCTGTTCTACCTTTTGTGCATTTTTCTCAGCTACAATTGCACCAGCCACTGTCTGCTGGATTTGTCGTGTCGACTGCTAACTCTCCATCATCTGCTGTCCATTTGTCCTGTCTTCTCTCTTCTAGATCTTTCCCCATTCTCTCTCTACATCTGCTTTAACATACTGATCTTTCTCCTTTCTCCTTTTGCTCTCTCCTCATTCCTATTTCATCCACTCATATTTTACCCCTCCATCCTCAATCCCCACATACCCTCCCAATACCCGGCCTATTGTAGTTTTGTATCCCTACCACACAAACTATTCATCCCTCCTCCATGTTACTCGTCCAGCCCCATCCCATTCTAATCCACCCCCAACGTCAGCTCCCTTCTAGTTCCAGCCTCAACCAACATCCATTCCCTTACAGTCCATGTATCAGCCCATTTCCAGTCCTAGCCACCCATCAGCCCATTTCCAGTCCCAGCAACCCCCCAACCCAATACCAGTCCTAGCCCCCATCAATCCACCTACAGTCCTAACCCACATCACCCCATCCTCAGTTTATGCCCCCCCTATGACCCATTACCAGTCCTAACCCCCATCAGCCCACCTCCAGTCCTAACCCCAGCATCCCATTTCCAGTCAGCACCCCCCTAGCCCACTGCCAGTCCTAACCCCCCCAACAGCCCACAGTCCATTACCAGTCCTAACCCCATCAGCCCACCTCTAGCCTTATCCCCCCCCCAGCCCATTCCCAGCCCCAGCCCCAGCCCCCCCATAACCCATTACCAGTCCTACTCCACCCCCCTAGCCCATCACCGGTCCTACCCCCCCCCCCCGGGCCTAAGGTAACATCTAATTTGAAAAACAAACCTGCTGGCTGCCGCAGTGGGGCCCCCTCTGCTGCCGCGGCAGCACAGACTGACCTGCGGGGGGCCCCCTCTGCAAGCTGCCTCCGTCGGTCCGTAGATCCCTCCCTCCCTCCGTGCACGCTGTGAGAGGCGCGGAGGGAGAGGGTCACCCTCGCGTCTCTGTTAAGCCCCCCATCAGCCCCTGCGGGCTAACAACGACGCGAGGAGACACTCTCCATTCCCGTCTCTCACAGCCTGCAGCCTGCACCCTGCACGGAGGGAGGGAGGGAGGGACAAACCGACGGCCTCAGCTTGCCGAGGGGGCCCCCGCGGGTCAGTCGGTGCTGCCGCGGCAGTAGAGGGGGCCCCGCGGCGGCAGACAGCAGGTTGTATTTCTTTACCTTTATTCAACAAAATAAATGCCCTGTTCCTCTTTTGTGGGCCCCTGCCAGCTGTGTGCCCTACGCCATGGCATACTGGTAAATCCGGCCCTGGTGTGCGCAGGTTACTGCATACGTGTCAGGCAACTAGCATAAATACGGACAGTACATGTGGCCATGCCACACATGTCCCAGGGAACACACATGTGACAGTGCCCAGGGACCAGCAGTGGTGGGATATGCAGGCTTTGTGCAACATCTGTGCTTGGTGCAGGCCAAGGTGGGGTATGGCATGGGGAACACAGGTGGCATAATGGGCACTGAGCGTTGATGTGCACAGAGCTATGGGTGGACAGAGTGGGCATGGCCCTAGGGTGGCATGGGCTGTGCCACATGTTGTGCTCCGTGATCGTGTGTGTCATGGTGTGGGGGGACATATTGCAAGTGCTGCACATGGGGGCTCCTCCGCAGAAGCTGTGACACGTGGCATTAGTCTATATATGGTAGGTGGTATGGCACACGACACAGGTATGCAGCACGGACAGTGCCCTTGCAACCACATGGCCTGTCCCTCCACACATGTGCCTGTGGGGCATCCCAGGTGGGTCTGGAAAGTATGCTATGTGCACGATGGTAGTGGCCCGGGGGGTGGTGGGGTAGGGATGTGACTGTCATGCCAAAAAGTAGACAGGAAGCACATGTCACCATCATTGTCCAGCTGTGTGTGTCTTTATTTAGACCTCCCCCTGCCACCTTTCTGGCGTCCCTGCCCACCCCGTGGCGCTTGCCGCCCCCTTGCTGCTGTTGCTGCTGCAGGTGGTGTTGTCCCCTGTGGCTGCTGGACAAGAGGGCTTCCTGCCCCCATCCCTGCTGCCATGCACGCATGTGCGGCAGCCATCTCTTCACATGCCGCGGCAATGTGGCCTGCATGTCCCACGAGGGCCGTCATGGTACGCTGTAGGTGCCTCTGCATTCGCAGTTGGCGCCGTTGTGTCCATGACACCGTGCGCAAGGCATGCCGTATACCTGGGGGGAGAGGACATAGCACAAAGTGATATGTGTTAAACAGCGACACCTGCTCGGGTCCATATATACCATGGCAGTATAGGGCACTCACCCTCAGCATCTCTGTGGGCTGCGTCAGTGTTGGCCTGCATCTGTGCGATAACCTCAACCACAGCAGCGAGTGCCTCATTCCTGTGTTGCCCACACACATCTGCAGGCACATCCCCAGTGTCCTCTGTGGTGATTGGTGCGTCCACATCTGGGATGTCTGGAACCTCTATCTCCCTATCACCAAGGGGTGCATCCTGGCCCTCCGCACACACATTGCCTGCCTCCGCACCAGTGTCAACAGGGCTTGGTGGTGCCACGTCTGCCACTGCCTGTGGCTCCTCCTCCTGGTCGATGGCGCGGGGATCACCTGGGTGCCACAGGGATACATACGTTAGAGGGTGCTCTTTGCTGTTTGACATCCCCATCACATACCCCCTCAGGCACACGTGGGTTACTGATCCACGTGTGTCTGAGCCATGGCTGTAGTAGCACCCTACTATGTTTGTGCACTCCCCATGCAAGTGCCCCCTGTGGTCCGCCCCCTGAGGCCCCCACAACACCTCTGTGTGCAGGCGCACACCCCAGCCAGGGCCATCATCACTCACAACCTGACCGCACCCAGCATGTCCCCCGAGGATGCAGTGTATCGTCGCGTAGGACACCCCCTTACACGTGTGGCCCTAGTGGTCCCGCCAGCTGTGCGCCCGTTTTTCACCAACTAGACCACAACCTAATAATACTACTATGTACCTGCAATGATCAGATCCAAAATGTCAGTACAGGTGCAATGACAGTCTCTGTTTATTAGATAACTGATGATCAGATACAGGTGGGAAATTGTGGAAACGAGTTTTATCGGGCACTGGGCACCTCATGACAGCATATCCCCCCCAGAATATGAGCTGCATACTATATAAAGATATGTCTCCTGCTTCCGTTTCTTTCTACATGCAGTCCTCAGAACTAGTCCTGTGTGTCCTCTCCCCCTCCCTCTTATTTCCTATTATTGCCTATTTTGTACCCCTTCTTTCATGTTGTACAATCCCTCGTGGCCCCCCTCCCATACTCACCAACTATGGTGCAGCTATCTACGTTGGCCCATGTCTAGACTCTCCAGGCCACACTGGCACCTTACAAGGCCCATGATATCCCCTTACATGGGTATATCTGGTGCTGGATCTCTTCTTGCTAAGGCCTGTATTCTGGCCCACATGTTGTAGCCGTGTGGCTGTTACCAAACTATTCTGTGAGATTCAGGGCAGCCACTAAGTGATTATGAACCTGGAACATTAGTAACCCTTAGCACCTACAACTCTGAGGCAAATCTATACTACATAACCCCAACGCAGTCATACGTAACCTCTACCAGTACTTCAACCCTACACAGCCCATCCATGTGTGGCATGCAACATGTGGTCAGCCTCTGCTGTCGTTGTGTGGCGGTCACCCATGCACAGTATCACATTCACTGCATGTTGCCACCAACTGCCACCCATACACAGGCCCCCCACCACCCATCATTGCTCCTGAATGGGTGGTCACACTGTGTCTCATTTGTCCCGCTCGCCCTGGACATCCACTTACTGGCCCCCCTCTTTCTAGTCTCGCACCATGTGACCGTGCTACATCCCCACCTTGGTCTGCATTCCCCCCTTACCTGCTTGTGGGTGGGCCGTGTCCAATGCTGCAGGCAGTCCGTGGACATACATTGTCCCGAGCCTATCAGCCAGGCGTTTCTCCAGCTCGCTGAGTTTGGGCACATATGCTGGTCCCCCTCCAGTGCCTTGGGCCCCACGTCGCTCACGTACGAGCTCAGCCCTCACCTGCCTCTTGATGTCACAGTATCTTTTCCTTAGATTTTCTAAATCGCGGTGTGGTCCCCCAGCTGCTGCAACCGCTGACTGTACCTCTGACCACGCCCGTGCCCGCATGGCAATGGTGAGTGTGGCACTCTGGCGCCCAAAAAGGAGGTCATAGCGCTCAAGTATGTTGGACAGCAGGAGCTCATTCTCCTGCTGGCTGAAACGTATGGCTCTGCGCCTTGTTTCATCAGGGACAGGGACCCTTGCCTGGCGTGGCCTGCCACCTCTATGCACACCTGCAGCCTGCTGAATCCCAGATGGTCCAGCAACGGCCTCCTGTGGAGATGTGGCTGGTGCTGCTGGATGTGGGGGCTGGTCCTGGGGATGGTCCTGGTCCTGGGTCTGTGGATGATCCATAATGTCCATTATGTTTCTGCACGGGGGTTCGCCACACAGTGGCAAGCCTATATATAGGCTGTCATGGGGTGTGGCTCATGGGGCATGGGGTACACGGCCACGTGTGCCGTGAGCCGCGTTCTGTCGCGCCTCGCTACGCGTTCCGCTGCGCGCCGGAAGTGACATCATATATGTGAGTGTCGGCAGTACCGGCCGTATCACCGATCCCCCCTACACATCCCTTCTGGGGCAGTTTGTTTTCTATAGTGCTGGTGCACATGTACCCTCCTTTGTTAGGGCTCTGTTTATCTGCGCCGTAGTGTAAGTATGGGCTGATGCAGCACTACGTGATACGTACGCGACCGCACTCTGAAGTTGCACGCGTTGTAAGGCGCGTCGCAACGCGACTTCCGTCGCCTGCACATGGGCACATGCATTTTACGTCACCCCTGCATTGGTGTCTGGGTGTGGGATAAAGTGTGATACGCAGTTTATATACACCCTACGGCATCACTCGGACTCACCTACAGCAGTGTGATACGTGGATGAATCCCCTCGGCTGCATTATGTGACCGCGCGGAGCAGCGCGCGCTGCACTTTCCTACCGGTACAGCGTTTGATTACTGGAATCTGGAACATTCTGTCTCCCCAGGTGAGTGGCAATCATGTGGTGTCCATCCCCACCCACACCACTATTTCTAGCCCTGCTACCCTCCTAACTGTGTCTATCATGGCTCACACATCACATGCAGGTGGTGCAGTGTTTTGCATTGGTTGGGCTGGCAGACCTGCTTGGCCAGGAGGAGGGGGATGTTGTTCCTGGGGCCGCTGCCCTGGGCATCGGTGCACTGCCACTGCAACTCAGGCCTGCAACTGTGGGGCCTGCACAGGAGGGTGTTGTTGACCAACGGCGCCATAGGCGTGCTGAGGTACAACAACGCCTGCGGCGTCTCTACAGGCCCAGGGTCTTGCTCCAGGACCTGCGAGAGGGCCAGGTACTCTCCCTCTACCGGCTGGACACAGGAGCCATTAGGGAGCTCTATCAGGACCTCAGACCTGACCTTGAGCCCCTGAATGCCCGGTCACATGCTATACCGGGTATGACCAAGCTCCTGGCTGCCCTACATTTCTTTGCCTCTGGCTGTTTCCAATCCTCGGTGGCAGCAGTGGGTGGGATGAGTAGGCCCACCTTCTCCCACTGTCTCCATCAGGTACTGCGTGCCATGGTCAGCCGGGTTGGGAATTACATAGCAATTCCCAATGGTAGGCAACAGTGGGCGGCCCTGGCACTGGCATTCCATAGGTTTGCTGGAATCCCACACGTGATGGGCGCTATAGATTGCACACATGTTGCCCTTGTCCCGCCACGCGACAGGGAGGTAGTGTACCGGAACCGGAAACACTTCCATTCCCTCAATGTGCAGGTTGTCTGTGATGCAGGTATGCGTATCCTGAATGTGGTTCCGCGGTTCCCAGGGTCGGCCCATGACTCCTATATCCTGCAGAACTCGGCAGTGTTTGACCAGTTTGAGACTGGTCAGTTTGGTGACTACGTCCTGCTGGGTGGGTATTCCGCGTATTTGACATGCGCCCACTGTAGGGGGGTGTATCTGCTGCATTGTCAGCATTCTCCACAGTTTGACTGACATTGCAGCGTTAGTTCTGGGAGTGCACTGTTGGGTGTGGCTCACAACCTCATGCCGTGTCACTGGTGTCCTGTCTTAGACATATGTTTCGCCACAGCCATCTCTCTGTCTAGGATGTGTGTTGGTTTGCTCGCACATGTGTGTCCCAGAGGGCCAGTGTGGTGTCTGTTTCTCCGTGCCCATGCCCTCGTTTTTCAGATGAACTGTGTCCATGTGCGACAGGGCAGCATATGCTGTGTCCCCCCCCATGCCTGTGGGCTACACATGTATCCAGGCCATCGCCTCCGCACCCGCACCACGGGCATACAGCGCTGGCAGTTGTACCCATGTCTCCCAGTGGAGTCAGTCACTTGGCTAGCCCATCCTTTGCATGGATTTCGGTGAGGCAGCCTGGTGGGGGGGGGGCCTGGGCCCACCCTCATGGGGCTCATTCTGTGTGCGCGGACCAATCTTTCTGGCCCTGTTTTTTGCTGGACAGGAGATGTGCTGGTGACCATTTGACTATCACACGTGTCTGCTGCATGTCTGGACACCATGTTCGGGGTCCCCGTCACCACTGCCGTTTGCTTCACCCCCAACACCCATGATATGTATCCCAGTGGCTGGTGCTGTGTATGCGGAGGATCGTGCCAGCCACCCACTTGCACACCTGTGCCACCCTGCACCCCCGGTTGCTATTTGACAATGTCCAGCACCTTGCCTCACAGCTCACGCAGATGTTTTTGCTGAACCAGTTCTTGCACATGTCACGTGCCACGGTTACATGGGTGTGCACTGCCACTCTCAGCATGTCATGGTCATTTCCCACTGGCCTCAACAGCCTCTGCTGTGCTACCACTGTGTGCACATCATTTGCCTCATATGTGTGTGCATGGCCTCTCGGCTGTCCAGTTCTGAATTGGTATGTCTGTCATTCCATTATTGGCTCAGCACGCATGTGACTTTGCACCATTTCTCCCTGCAGGTGATGCAGGATATGGGTGTAGCACCTGGCTGCTCACCCCTGTGCGTCTCCCCCGGACAGGTGCAGAGCTACGGTACAATGAGGCCCATGCCTCCAGTCGCTCAGTGATTGAGCGCACCTTTGGCGTCCTCAAAAGTCGCTTCAGGTGTCTGGATAGGACTGGCGGGGCCTTACAGTACAAACCATTGACTGTGGCAAAGATCATCATAGCCTGTTGCATCCTCCACAACATTGCTCTCAGGCACAATGTTCCAGTCGACATTAATGAGGATCTCGGCCCGGATCCTATGTGCCCTCCTGCACCTGGCCATGGTGACACACGTGCAGGCATGGCAGCCAGGCAGCATCTAATCGAGAGGATCTTCACCTGTAAGTTATGGGTGTGCTGGGGACGTGTCTCTGGGTTTGCCATGTGTTAGGTGGTGTGAGGATTGTGCAACACTGCCATCTGATGCCTCCATATCTCTGTCCTGTTCTTGGCTCCACAGGATGAGCATCTGTGTTCCAGGCCCACCCGGACTGCCTTGTAATGCTGCATGTGGCTGTGCTGCATGGGGGGGGGGAGGGTGTTCATATATGCAGCCTTCATGTTGGCTTGGATGAGTTGCAGGGTAGTGGGGATTGCATGTCATTCGTCACGTCTGGTCACATATATGTTGTTTTCTCTCCACTGCTCCTATGGTGCTGCACATTATTTGGACCACTGCTCCTTCCCCCTTCGCCTCCAAGGGTCACAGAGGTGCCTTTACTTGTTCACATCTTGGGGTTCTGCATGTTCTATCTTGCACACATCTTGAGCAGCTGTGTGTGTACTCTTGCACAGGTCAGTGTATACTGGTTTGCTAGGTTGATCAGCCACTGGCAATGGGTCATTTGGCAGATATGTGCCACTCATGCATGTGATGTGCTGTGTGTCTCCATTTGACGTTCAGTTTTATTTATTTATTTAACATTTCTTATATACCGCCTTTCATGATATCAAGGCGGTTTACATTGAACAAACTGAAATTACATTGAACAGGGCATTATAACTTGGAGTTTTGGGGGGCAGGACATCTTGGCTTTCTGCATGTGTACTTTATCACACTGTGTATGTTCCTGATTGTTAGTGACCTTTCCACCTGGCCATTCCTCATGCGCCACCCTGCCTATGTGTGTTGTAGGGATGTATTTTGCGCCCTCTCCGATTATGTTCCCTCATCCATTTGTTACGTTCCACTGGTGGGCAACTGTACATTGTGCACAGGTGTCATATATGTTCCTCAGATGGGGTCACAGTTCCGATGGTGATGCAATGTACATCAACATTGTGTTTCCGCAGGACACACTGCACCGTGGACATGTTGCTCTCACAGCTACCCATGCAGACGTCGTGCTGTCCGCCATCCATCGGTGTCTGGATCCGCTATTGTGTCTCTGTGTGCTTTTGGCTGACAATCACTGTTCCCTCTGAGCTGTGCGCATGTGTGCACGCACACACCTTGCCAGGGGAGCGCACATACTTTGCAACAGAGCGCACAAACGTTGCAGCTCTGATTCCGCTAGGGAGCAATACAGACATCTTACACCTTTAAAGTCAGGGTTGTAATTACTAGACATTTCCTACTTCATTTATTAGTCGTCTATTTTCAGTTAATTTGATTAAAATCAATGTGGTGTACATACTATATTCTGACGTGTAGTCAACATTTTAATGTTATAACTCTGCCTGTCATTATGTTGCGCACAGACATGTCACCTTCCTTCCAAAGCTGCACAGAGCTGATATTTTACGCGCACACAGCCTACAGACGATTAGGGGGAACATTGCTGACAGTAACATTCACATCCAGGACACTGGTGTACCTTTCAGGTGGCCCTCACCTTCCATACTCTGTGACATACACCGCCTGCTTATTCTGCTTTTTGCCTATTGCTCTCAGCCTGTCGTTAGCTGTTCTCTAGGTATGCCACCGCTGCTGCACATGCTCTTGTCCCCTGTGGTGTATGCGTGTCATGTGCATGTTCTTGATGATATTGGGATGGTGCCGTAGTCTTCACTGTCAGCTACGTCTGTGGTGCATGTGCAGTGTGCTCAGTGTTGTGGACACATCATGTGTTGCTATCTATGCATTCTGTGTGTGGCTGGTTTTATGTGTGTGTCTCCTTTCTGTCCTGCAGGTGTCATGGGTGTGTGTGTCCGTCCCTTACCTGATATCTGCTTCTTTTTCACACAGGACACAGGCAACACTGTTGGTCTGGTTGGTGATTGGCATGCCCCTCTTTTAGTCGGTGGCCCTTTCCACAGCCGATCCAAATGGGCCTCCATTGGGCTATCCAATTACACCCCTCATGTGTCACTTCCCTGATCACTTGCATGTTGTTTACAGTACATTATATCTCCTGCTGTGGGTGTGGGTGTGGGTGTGTGCCTCTTAATTTGTGTGTTCCATCCCACCTGTCGACTGTGTTGTGGGCTGTGGACCCCTCCTCCACATGTGTACTGCATTTTGCCTACTCTCTGTGGTTCTATCACCTGGCACGCAGCTGTGGTCTTTGCTGTTGGCATGATGTGGTCCTGTCTGCATCCATTTCTGTGTGCCTCAGTGTTTATTTAGGTCATCTATGTTCTCCAGTGCTTTCCATCAGAGTGGTCATAGCTTTGCGCTCTTTCTGTTCCTCTTTTCCTCGGCCTTTCCTGCGCTGATGCTTATTGTCACTGTAATAGTGGTCTCCGGGCTTCTGCTACCTGTCTGGTCATATTAGCGTTGTCACATTTGCTGTCCATCCTTTGGTCCATGTATTTGCATCATGGTGTGGTTGAGGTGTCATGTATGCTGCTGTGGACTCTTGCCCCGTACCCTACCCTGCTGCCATTGTCTACTTAGCATCTCCTTATGCTTGTTTGTCCTGGGCCTGCTTGGCGTGTCCTGCTCTCCTCTCGGGCGACCTCTCCCTCCTCTGGGGGGCATCTATTCCCCTCAGCTGCCACACACCTTCTTTCCGGTATACCAGGGTGCCTGGAACCTTTGCTGTGATGCTGTTGCTCCCAGCATGTTTGTCTGCGCTGCTGCCATACACGTGTGCTGCTGTCATGTGTGAGGGTCCGTGAACTCCCTGCTTGCCCTCCAACAGTCACCTGTTCATTGTCGTTACTGTGGGCTCTAGGTGGTGTTTGTGCTACATCTATCTCTGTTCCACACAGGTCCTGCTGGCCCTCCAGGCACACCTTGTGGCCTCTAGGACACACTGACCTTTGCAAACATACCATTTGTGATGCACCATGCCATATTGTTCAATGGGCCACAGGTCTGTCAGCACTCTCCTATACCGCTTAGCCGCATATTTGGGTTCAGTTTGCACACCTGTCTTCACACTGTACTGGTACAACCTTTTCTGCTTGTTCTTCGGCCACACTGTTTGGCCTACTGTCGTTTGGTGCTCTATGGCAGGGGCGCACATATTCTTATCTCCCTTCCGGCCCAGGCGCTGTGGGGGCGCCTACCCCCTCCTATGGTTCATCTCTGGACTGCTGCTGGGCATCTGCAGTGCACCATGGGTACTGTTGCATACTCCCCATATCCTTAGCAGCCCAGCAGGCACCTTGGGTGACGACATGGCGCCCCTCGGTCCACAGTCAGGGGATTTGGTTTCAGGGTGTTACGGACATCTTCATTTTCTTGCGCACAGTCACCATAGTGTGTTTCTCCCTGCTTTTGCTTTTGCCATGGACATTCCATGTTGCAAAGCGGTCTGTGATGTTATTGGGCCTTCTATATTTGGTAATGATCATGACCTTGGTCTTGATTGTGTTTGCCATATGCCCCTTGTTTGCTGAGACCTTGTCTTTGTTTCTTAGTCAGGCATCCCTTGCATGTACATGGTGCGTCTTCTGTGAGTTTGTTTCGGGGGCTTTTGGGTCATCTGGCAGATTTCTGCTCCAGGGGCTGCCCACCTCATTATGTGACTTTGTTATGTGCACTGGCAATATGGGCATGGGGTTGCTTCCATGCTTGTGATGAGTGGGGCCCCTGGTCATGGGTTTTGAACACACAGTGGTTCATTGTGAGCACCATGGGGGGAGTATTACTATCTTGCTTTACATTTGTGCTAACAACAGCAACGCCCTCACACTGAAGACTCCGCACAGTGACTCCTCAAGGGCCATGTCACATGCCCTATGGGTTGCTTTGTGAAAAGCCCTGTCTGGTGCCTGTGGAAGAACAGTGCACATTAGCCTTAGTTCTCTGGTGTTGCTTTCATTGGGGTTATCCTAATGTGACACCTTCCAGGTACATCCCTGTGGGTTGGGTTTGGTTTTGCCAGCACAACTTTGTGGGACCCCTACAAAACCAGACCTCCTATGCTATTACTGGGTCCTGGTGTGGGAGTCATGACGCACACCCATCCACAGATATTGCCAGCCATTGCAGGGACACAACCACTTGGTACACGGCCCATAGTTGTGGCACACATAGCAAGCATGTCCTTGTGCTGTTTTTTGAATGCCTGAATTCCAATGGCAAGGCCATTGTGTTGTCCCCTGCATTGTTTCTGGTACAGTCTGACGTGGTCTTTTTCCTTTATTAATATGGGTTGTGTATATCTTCACCTTTGTACATTTCAGCACCCTGTTCTGGCTGCAGATTCACACTGTTTTTCTTCTAACCTTTGGGTGCTGCACCTCTCGGGATTACACCGGACACTCCCAGCAAGGGGTGGTGGGCATATTTTCCTCTCGTCCCTCTCAATGTTCTTTGTGTCCAACCAAACATTGGGGTTCTCATTGGTTTAGACAGGGGGGGCTGAGCTGGTTCAACATTATGTGTGCCTACTGTTTTTGCCGGAGGGTACTGTTTGCAGGCAGCCTTGGTCCTTTGGACACACAGGGGGGATTGAACTCACAGACCCTGCTTTCCACCAGGCAGCTTTTTACCCATTGTGCTTATGATCTGTCCTGCCTTCACTGACACATTTTTCTAGCTTCTTCTTGGGGCGACCCTGTTGGGATACTCTCTGTTGCTAACTATGTTCAGTGGACACACACAGTCATTTCACCAGACCATAGAACCAAGTGGCTATGTGGGTACGTACCGCCATTCTTGTGTTCGTCCTGTGGACTGCTGGTCTGCATGTGCAGTGTGCACCATGGGAATGCCCGGCATTGTTACGGATCCGGGCACTATAGCGGACCAGTTTGGTGGTGTCCTGCTCCACACTTCAGTGACAGCCAGGGGGTGGTTACCGGCTATGGTGCCTGCAGGCCATTGGGTCACTCATTGCCTGTGGAGCCAGTAGTCTTGGTTGGTGAGCCACAATGGACTCCTTTTATAGGGGTGGTCTGCCGCATTATATGTGTTTACATACGCAGGGACTGCTACCAGCGACCAGCCCTCTCAAGCGTGAGATATTACCGTACTGCGTCGTCATTGGGTGCACCATGTGTCACCTTATCTGGCTACCTTTAGGTTCCCTTATGGACTGCTCAATGGGGACATCTTGTTGTGGCCTCAGTGGACCACTCGCTCTAAAAACGAACGTTTTAGTGGTGGCCTCTGTTTGTGCGTTATGGGGTGGCCGTTCTGCAGCTCTTTGTGGGATACACCACTGTTTGGGTGTGTTTTTGCCTAGCAACCATTACACAGCACATACAAACAATGTACATGGCCCCTCACTCACTATAATGATGTGTGGGTGTGTTTGCTAGCTTCCCCTACAGACTATCGGCAACAACTATAGCAGTGCCCCCTCACTCACCTATATAATGTTGTGGGTGTGTTTTGACTTGCACCCCAACTGGAAGGAGAGCATAGACATGCCCCCTCACATCACTATCTGATGTGTGGGTTTGTTGCTTGCCACCCCCCCCCTCCGAGACGTATAAAAATATATGCCCCCTCCCTCACGACTGTATCATGTTTCAGATGCTGCATCAGCCAGCCTTCTGCATCTGGCAGCCTGGGGACTCGAACCCATGCTGCCCGTATCAGTGGTCACTGCAGTAACCATTGTGCTACAAGCTCTGTCTGGGTCAGGTATGTATGGTAACAACCATACAACACATACATAACATATACCAATGCCCCCACACTCGTGGGCCTATGTAATGTTTGGGTGTGTTTACTTTGAGCCCCGAACGGTGGGGGGGAGCATAGTACATGACCCCTCACTCACTATATACTGTGTGTGTGTGTTTACTTGCACCCCCAAATGGTAGGGGAGCATAGACATTGCCCCCTCACTCACTATCTTGATGTGTGGGTGTGGTTTGCTGCAAGCACCGCCTACCGAGAACGTATAAAATATATGTCCCCTCCCCTCACTGTATCATCTTTTTCGGGATGCTGCATCAGCCAGCCTTCTGCATCTGGCGAGCCTGGGGACTTGAACGCCAATGCTGCCCGTATCATATGGTTCCACTGCAGTAACCCTCTGTGCTACAGCTCTGTCTGGGTCAGGTATTTATGGTAACAACCATACAACACATACATAACATATACATGCGCCTCCCACACTCACGGGTATGGTAATGTTTGTTTGGTTGTGTTTA